>QODF01000117.1:3212433-3260501 GCA_024372805.1 Oostethus manadensis
GCCTGCGAGCCCCTCCCCCAGGCCTGACTCCAGGGTGAGGCCCCAGTATCCCACGTCTGGGCGAGGTGCGGTCACTCCTCTTGTTATTCTTCATAGGGGTCTTCTGAATCACTCTTAGTCTGGCCCGTCACCTAGAACCTGTTTGCCTTGGGAGACCCTACCAGGGGCATAAAGCCCCCGACAACATAGCTCCTAGGATCACTCGGGCACTCAAACCCCTCCACCACGATAAGGTGGTGATTCACAGAGAGGAAGCTTTCTCCAGATCTACAAAAACCTTCCCTGTACTTCTCTATCAACATCCTCTAAGCAAATACTGCATCTGTAGTGCTCTTTTTTTGACATAAAATGGTACTGCTGTCCACAAATGCTCACATATGACCGAAGTCTAGCTTTGACTACTCTTTCCCATAACTTCATTGTATGGCTCATCTGCTTTATTGCGGTGCAACATCAACTCTCATATATCATGATGTATTATCATAGCTCTCATGGTATCACACGTCACTGACATTCTTACCTGCTTCATGTAATTCCATGTGACGACTTTCATGTCATGTTTCTCATGTGCTGTCACATGGTCAGTTTCATATTAGCTTTCTCATGTCATCTCACATCATCATCTTTTTTACATCTTCCTCCTCATGTTATCATCCCCAGTCGACCCAAAAACAACCCCCTCATCTTGCGCCCCGGCGTTCGTCCGCGCTAGATTTTTTATCTGCCACACGGAGACTCTCGCTTCAAGCTGAAACATCCACACACACACTAAAGGGTGTCTCGTTGCTTTTCACAACCCCTCGCTCTTTGAGAACGCCCCCTTCTAGTTAGAGACATATGTGCAAACACAAGCGTTCGCAAGTCACACTACAGAGAGCCTCGTGGGCGTTTATAAATCACCACATGAGAGGTTTTTGTGAAGGTGGAACACCATCTTTTTGAGCTTTACAGAAAATGATTCCTAACCTTTTGGAGCGCGTGGATCAGCTTGTTTCAGTCAAACCTTTGAGAGACCTCATAATAACGATAATGGTACCAACAAAGAAAACAAGAACAAGAGGGAAAAAAAGTCAAATAAAAACTGGCAAAACACACAAAATGAATACCGACTCACTATTGGTGAAGGTTTTCCAGAGAGAAGCTGTTTGATGTGCAAGAGTGACAGGTGCAGTGTGTATTTTCACCTTCTATTTGCTGCAGAGGATTGTTGTGGTTTTGGTGGTGTTGAAAATTCTGTCTAACAAAGGCAATTGTTTGGTAGTGACAGCTTGAGTGACAGTAGAAAGTTCTGAATAGTTCACCTTAAATCCAAACAAACTTATTTTTGGCTTTAACGTGGCAAGAAACAACGCAACCATATTTTAAGTAGCTGCTGTCATGGTACTTTTTCCAGTGCGTAGTGAAAGTACTTAAGCACCAACCTTCCTGTTCTTTCTTTCCCTCCTTCATGTCTTTATATAGACGACAGGAAGGACAAAGCATGAAACAGTAATTAGACATACAAGGGAATTTAATAACACATGTGCTCTTCATAAGCACTCTTCATTTATGAAATGTTGCCTTTGCTGTTCTGGCCAAGTAAAGATTCTCCTTTGCGTCATTCAGTCTTACTTTGGACCTAAGACCAGATGTTAGGCCTGTTTCCAGGCAGAATGCTCAATGGCATGGTTATGCTGCAGGGATAATCCTCATTGTATCGCTTACTCGGTTTGAAATCACCTCCACATGGTGCAGATGGCACTGAAGGTGTTGCTACCGGTCGACGGAGCGTTCAGGTTTAGCGTTCTCCTCGCGGAAAAGATGCAGAGGAGGGAATGGAATAAATCAATGAGCCATCTGCGCAGTAAGGTTAAATGGCGAGGACAGTAGGTACTCTTGCAGCATCAACGCTGCTGACTCATTCAGCAATTTATTTTGCCATTTAGGTTTTTAGTAGCTCATCTTATTTGTAAAATGAAGAAATAGGAAGAAGAGAGGCTGGATCGGTGTATGGATGGTGAGAGGAGAACATCAGCAAACAGATGAGGTGGCATTAAGTTATAAAAGATTGAATAAATAATGGATGATTATTGATGTTGAAGATGAACAACGTGACAACGTGGGACAAAAAGCAAACCCAGTTAAACTCGTTAACACTCTTTTATCAATTCCTTCCCCAGATTAGCCTGAAACCTCATCAAGACCAAAATGCAATCTCCATCAACATGACTCATCCTATTTCAAGATCTAAACAAGAGAGACTGGAGCTCTCGCTTCCTCCCAGAAGTGGATGTGACTAGGACACAGCAGGAAGCGTCTTGAACATCCCTTTCCCGCCGTCCCTTTCTGAAGCCCAATGTTTCTTTGTTTGAGAGTCATTTGTAGAAAAATCTTTTCACAAATCCCCAAAGAAATCTTCCTCAATGCCGAGTGAGCCCTGCCCTCTACAACCTCCAACAGGGTAAGCCTCTCTCCTCCGGGATGGGCAGCCCAGCAAGGGTTCCTACTGGTGGATTCGGCAGCACCATTGCCACCACCTCCCTGGAGGTCACCGGATGGACCTCCTGGCCGGGGAACGGCTCCCTGGAGCTCAACCAGAGCCTGGCTATGGCCCCTGGACTTGGGGGGGTTGGTGCTGCGGCAGCCATGAGTGCAGGTGTGGACAACCTGACTCGGGAAAATGTTACCAGCTTGCCCAGAAAGGAAAAGAATTGGCCGGCGCTGCTCATCCTGGTCATCATTGCGCTGACCGTCGGCGGCAACATCCTAGTCATCCTGGCTGTATCGCTAGAGAAAAAGCTCCAAAATGCCACCAATTTCTTTCTTAGGTCCTTGGCGGTGGCCGACATGCTGGTAGGCATCCTGGTCATGCCCATCTCCCTCATCAACATCCTATATGGTGAGTCTCCTTACACTTTTTTTCTAAGTAAAATGTTGTTAAGTTTGTTTTAACATTGCAATCAGAAGTCATGGAATGTTCATCAGTCTTATTCATTCCTCCTCTTGATCCTCCCCTTGATATCTAGCACCATATGCTCACCAGCTGTCTCGGACGTGCCCTTTCTCCAAAGTAGTAAACTTGCCGAAATCATGCAGCGACTTCCTGGAGTATTGGAAATACTGTCTCATCTTCAAAGATTAAACCCAAAAAGATAATCCCTAGGTGGGACTTTTTCTCAGCGCATACCAGAAGCATTTTATCTCAGACGTTCATGTTAATCGTCAATGTCTTTGGCCATGTCCCACAGTGGCTGAAAAGAAGGTATACTAATTACTGATGCTGTCAAGCACATACCAAAGGAGGAGCATACTACGATGTTCTACACAGGGGTCAAGTAAAGTCCATTTTTACTGACCCCATAAAAATGCATAATTTTTTTTTCAATTTTGTTGTTTACTGAGGCTACTGGTCTTATGTGACGAGGCTTTTATCCTGACAGGACAACAAATTTGCGGAATGAATGTCAAGTCAAAGCCCTCCCTAAATGATTTGTCATTCAATTTGTGCATCTGGCAGTCGCTCTGACGGGCCGCCTACTCCCAGGGGAAAACATTTATGATTAACTGTGTTTGGGCAGGGAACAGTGGCGGCACTAGCAGAACATTTTTTGTGACGTGGAATTGGTTTACAGATACACCAGTGTCTCCTCTAACGGGAAGACTGGAAAGGTTTTGGAGTGGAGGTGCATGGCTTGCCTTCTCTGTTCTAGTTCATACCTAAGGTGTTATAAAAGCCATTACAAACAAACATGGCAGCAAGCAACCACCATTCCTTCACTGCCGTCTGATGTTGAACATGAAGGTTTATTAGATAGGAAACACTTTGGGCTCTCGTTAAGCCTTCATTCCCACCTATCCCGCTGTGCTCTGCCATCCGTGTCACGACATGCTTGCTGCCACATCTCCACCTTCTCTTCCTCCTTAGCCCCTTGTCTCCAACAAATGTAATGCAACACCACACACAGTTGTAGTACAAATAGTATCTTGGTGTTACTCTTACTGTTAAAGGTATTCATCTCTCTGCCTTCCCAGACTATGCCTGGCCCCTGCCCAGCGCCTTATGTCCCATCTGGATCTACCTGGACGTGCTCTTCTCCACCGCTTCCATCATGCACCTGTGTGCCATCTCGCTGGACCGCTACGTGGCTATCCGCAACCCAATCGAACACAGCCGCTTCAACTCCAGGACCAAAGCGATGATGAAGATTGCCGCTGTCTGGACCATATCCATAGGTCAGCACTTTGTAGTATGTTTGTCAAAAGTGCCATAGAATGTGTGCTTTTACTTCTTGTTTTTATTGATCATTCAATAACTAAATATTTGTCAATTATCCTGCTGGTTAAAGAAATTTGAAGTGCGATTTTACTTTTATTGATATGAAGTTTCCAGATATTTTTTTTAACGTTTGACTTTAACTATTGGAAAAACAGTGAATTTCAGTTTTTTTTTATTTCATTAATTGAGGTTTTTGTGTGTGCTTTATAGGCTACCTCTCATAATTATGAGTTGGAATTGCCCTTTTTTGCTGTATTTTTTTGCAATACGTTTACTTCTTGTTTGTTACTTCTTTTATATCAGGCACACTAGACAGGCCTGAAAAGTTCTCTAACATAATTCATTAACTTTGATTAAATATGTTGTATATTGTTTGTAATTATGTTCTACATTATTCAGTATTTGAAAGCAAACAGTCAATTGACAAAAATTACATTTATAGTTCATGGTGCCACAGTTCAAAATTATTCCAGGTATAACATGATCGGGGTGACACCTGTAAGCTCAAGCAAAGTAAGCAAACACTTCTCGAGGTAGCTCGTTGACTTGGTTCAGTACAATTTTCATCAAAATAGTAGTCATGCTAAAATGTTGTGATGCTGCTGGATGTTCACAGTATCCCAGTGATATTGTAACTTTTTTTCCCCAAAGAAGAAGGCTAAAGACAAGAGTAGACGAAGCAATTGCAGAGACAGATGGCTGCCAACCTCAAGTTCTGTTCTTTGCTGTGATCATTTCACTGAAGACTGCTGAAAAGGAACACCTTTACAGGAAGCATTTGGCTTGAAAGTACAGTATGAACTCATTTTGAAAAGTGATGCTAAAAAACAAGAAGGACCACTACATTGAAGTTGGCACAAGAGAGTACATGAGATGTATTGTTTATATAATGTGTTCTAAACCCTATTCCACAATAGCAACAAGGATGCAAAGCATTATGCATGTTATATAAACATCTTTTCACAGAGATATGTGTGTTTACTGTGTGGGCGTGGAGGCAGAATCTGTAACGGCCACCAAATATAACATAAATCAGTCTATAAAGACCACTATATGCTCAGAAGCTGATTTAAAACAATAATTCAAGGATAATCAACTTCATCATTTTTATGAGGCCCCCAACCACTTTTATTTACACTTACTATTCTGTGTTTTAAAGGTGACCAATCTTCATCTTTATGTCTTAAGACCATAAGTCTGTGTTCTGCAAGTTCTCTGTTTCATCTCCAAATGCTTCTTTCTTCTTGCTCCCCAAAAACTATTGACACATTGCTCAATTTTTTTGCTATAATCACTGTAATCATCCTCTATCTTGTACACCGCTATGTTTGTGTAGCTGAGTGATGTATGGCACCATAAACTGTAAATGCATTTTTTGCAAATGTATCGTTTGCTTTTGAAAAATCAGACAACGTAGAACATAATTAGAAAAATATACTATATATTTAAGCAAATTTGATGAATCACTTTATTTTAACCCACTTATAACCAAAATTATACTGATTAAAGAAGTGAAAGTGCACCTTAGATTTCACCAAGCCCCCTCAGGTGACTTTTTCCACTCTGAGGCATTACTTCCACACTAACTAGCAGTACACCAATAGCCCTAACTGCACTTGTAATGGCCGCCCAGTGCTGAAAAAACGACAAACCTCTGACAAATTTATTTTATAGGTTACCAGCACCTTCTTTTTTACATATTTATAATGTCATGTATTATTCTGTTCAAGTCCAGTTTTTGCATCCAGTTTCGTACAAACACCCTAAGGAGCTTTGTGAGAAATATCAAGCCAATCCGACTTATGGGCTTTAATAACAGCACCACCATGTGGTGTATTTAAAAATAATAGCAGAGGTAACACAGTAGTGGTGCGTATTTTGACAAATGTTCTACCTTTTGTGTGCAGAGGTTCAGGAGTAGAGGAGTTATCACCACAGGGTTGACTGTATGGTTGGAAGACAAATTTATTTCCAAAGGTTGCTTCATGATGGACCATTCCTGAAAATCTTAACAGAGATCAATACACAAGGATTAGCCACAAAACATTCCAACACAAGGGTTCACAAACGCACATTCGACTTTGCATTCTACCTAGGCTCTGCATGATGCACAAGGTAAACGTTGTTGAGCAATGCGCCCACCGTTTATGCTCTTTGTGCAGATTATCGGGTGAATTGAGCCGATGAGCCGCTGTGGGCAGGTTGCAGCCGGAACGTGGGGGGTCCTTTAAAGAGCTTAACATTAACTAAACATCTGATTGTGAAAAGGCACATCCAGGGTGCATTGCTTTGTGCATTTGCTTTTTTGTCAATTTTTGTCAGTTGATTGGTCTTGTGAGGGGGTGATGATCAATGACTTCCTTTCTGCATGAGAACAAATAATGCCATGCGCATTCAACCATTGAGGTCCTTTTTTAAAATTTAAACTACACTTGTCTTATGTCCCAAAACAGTCCGTCTCATAAAAGTGTAATAAAATATAATTTATTACATTTTCCTCCTCTTTCACCAAATCCTCCTCTTTCAGCACTTCAGACCTAGCCACAGTAAAAAAAAATTAATGTTTTTATTCATTATTTTTTTTACCTAAATTTTTTTCCAATGGGACAAAAACATACAAAAATATTGATGACAAAAATGTACAAAATGTACAAATATCTGAGGCTCTTACAACTTCGACAAGGTAAATAATACAAGACTGATTTTTATGTATTATTTTTGTAGCAAATTACAGTTTTATCCAAAATAGTCCATCTTCGTAACATTTTTAAAATAGTAATAAAAAAACAAATCCTGGCCAAGTTTTGTACCATTAGCCTTAAAGGAAAACTGAATTGGGAAACTTTTTTGGAATTTTCATCCACAATCCTTATGAAACATGAGCACACGTCTTTTTAATGAATTCTAAAATGAAAAAAGCAGTTAACATGAGGGCGCTGACAGTGCACAAAAAACAATGTTTGCAGTAACAAGCTGTAGCTTGGTTTATACACAGGTTACTTGTGTAAATAGATCATTGTTGGCCTTTTTTGGAGGGCTTTTTAGGGCTTTATAGTCGAAATAGGTGTGTCCTGTTACATGCGTTGTTAGCTCCCACATGCCGGTTGTTTTTTTGGATTTTTTTCTCTCCTTAGGATGCGCATAAAAGAGAAAAACGTGTGGTGAACGACATTGTGGATGATGGGAAAAATTCCCAAAAGTGTAGTTTTCCATTAAAACCAATCAAAACAAATCAAAACAGTTGAATAAGCAGAATGTACGAATGATTTGTGAAAAAGCCTGAATTTACCTGAAGCCCATTGGAGGATGGAAGCTGATAATGCTGATAATAAAAAATATGTACTCGACGCAGGTGTTTCCATGCCCATTCCGGTGATTGGCCTACACAACGAGGACAAAGTCTTCGTCAATGGCAGCTGTGTGCTTAATGAGGAGCGCTTCATTCTGATCGGCTCATTCGTGGCCTTCTTCATCCCGCTAGTCATCATGGTGGTGACTTACGGCCTCACCATCCAGGTGCTGCAGAGACAGGCCACCGTCTTCCTGTGTGAGGCCAAGACGTCCTCCCAGCAGCCTCTGCAGCCTCCAGCCATCAGTGCCACCTTGCAGCCGCCCGCCTTTCAACTGCCGCAGATCCACACGCACGCCCCCCCGGAACCACAAGGTAACTCACCTGGAAGAACTTGACCTTTATTGTCTCCCTTCTAAATTAGAACTTCTTTCCAAAGCAGAGCTGAAGCCACCACCCACTCAGAGCCACCGCAACACACTGAGCTGCCTGAAGGGGGTGGACCCTGGCATGCTCCTCAGCATCTCCACGTCAGAGAGGCTTAGCATTGTTCCCAGCTCGGAGGCCACGTCACAGCTGAGCTCGCCGGCTGCCGGGCCTGGGCGGAGTGACGCCTCAGGTTGCCACGGGCGACGCGGAATGATGCAGGCTATCAAGAATGAGAGGCGGGCCTCCAAGGTGGGATAACTGACAACCACCGGCTCCCAGACCAAAAGTATCATTGTCATCCTTAGGACTTAGATATACTGCATGTGAACAAACTAGCAAGATTATTAGCATTTTTACTTTGGAGCTGTCCACTACAGTTAGCGCTAACGTGCTTGCTTTATTTTCTAGAAACTACTGTCATCTCACATCCAAGAGGATCAAGGCCAATGCACAATTTTCTCTTTCAGTCAAATCCATATTTTTCCTCTTCATCCTTCCCAGGTGCTAGGAATCGTCTTCTTCCTCTTCCTCATAATGTGGTGCCCCTTCTTCATCACCAACGTCACCTTTGTGCTGTGTGGCGGCTCCTGCAATGAGTCCCTGCTGCACGAGCTGCTCAACGTCTTTGTGTGGGTGGGCTACATCTCGTCAGGGGTCAACCCGCTAGTCTACACACTCTTCAACAAGACCTACAGGAGAGCCTTCTCCAGCTACATCCGCTGCCGCTACAATGTGGGCGCCAACGCCGCCGCACAGGGCTGCAAGAACCCACTGGGGGGAGCAGCAACGTCAATGTGCCCCTCGCACGCTGTCACCCCCCTGCTGGCGGACAGCCACAGGAAAGAGGGGGTGGACCGCAACAGTAACTGTCGCAATGGCGGCCGGGGGGGCAATGGACGGCTGGCCATTGACCCGGAGGACACCACGGACGACGGTACTCAAATGGGCGGCACGTCGCAGAGCCTCTCAGAGTACCACAACATCAGCGCTCTGTCAGAGACAGAGGCGGAAACGGAGGTGGAGCAGGAGCTGTCACTCATGAGTTACAGCCCGGCCTCCAAGGTGCACACAAGCAGCGTGTGATGCCACCATGTTTGGAGTCTTTCAACTGGGGCTTGTACCCGAAACAATGTCCAAGGAGGCTCTTCTTGTGAAAGGATTGGCTGCACCCAACACATGTGGAGGTCAGAGCGGTGTCCATGTAGGAAGGGGGTGGAGGAGGGTCAAAGGGCAGACTTTACACGAATCCAATTGTCTTTGTGCACGCCTGCAAACCAGCAAATGAATTGGATTTTCCTTCAAAATTAAAGTAAAACAGGAGGCAGTAAGAAATTTAGGCGAACCTTTGGTTTCACATCCCCCTCTGGTGGCCACATGGAGAAGGCGTCAACAGACCTGCACCTGAAATGTTCTTTTATATTAAAAATAGAGCAAAAGGAATGAATAGATACTTAGATTAGATTAATCAGAGGTATATGTACTGTAGGTCTTCCTCACATTTGCAAAACTAAATTGAGAGAAGTCACACACTGGTGGCGTGTCATACTGGAGCCACCACCAGCTTTTTAAACGGCAGCCCAAAGGTCAGTGTAGAAATCTTCTTAAAGACATTTTGATGTTGCCAGCAGCACTGCAGAGCCGCCTCATTCATGTTTCTTCCACAGCAGAAGTTACCAGCACCTTCTTTTTCTGGCCAAGGCCAAAGAGCAACACTCAGTGATGACCATCACAAGGAAGAGCAAGAATCAGCTTAATCTGATTCTGTGCACCATCTTTACAAACCGCTACAAAGACTGACGTTGCTCAACTTTGTTTGAGCCTTAAAGCAGCGCCGTGGAGGAGGAAGGCCAAATCACATGTCACTGTTTGTGGAAGATAGTAACTGATTTGCCAAGAACTTAAGGGCTCTTTCAAAGTGTGAGGCAGACCTCCCCATGGAGAGATGCATCATCTTGAAAACTCCACTGAGATACTTTCAGTTATGTCAGGGGTGTCCA
The DNA here is from genome assembly GCA_024372805.1 of Oostethus manadensis. Lineage (NCBI taxonomy): Eukaryota > Metazoa > Chordata > Actinopteri > Syngnathiformes > Syngnathidae > Oostethus > Oostethus manadensis. The sequence continues at coordinate 3,222,404 of QODF01000117.1, forward strand.
AATTTTTTCAACTGAGGACGGCAAGTGCATACAAATTGAAGAATGAGTGGAGGGGGACTTCACATTCTCCCTGTCAGGGCTCACCACTGCATGTCATATTCAATTGTATGAATGTTTCTGGCTTAGTTTTTACACTGAATGCCCTTCTTGACACAACCCTTTGCCCAACCCTTTGTAGTTGCCATTAAAGGTACAAGCATGTACCATTACTCCATCAGGGATTATAATAATAATAATAATTTATCAAAGACTCTCAAAGTGCTTACATTGAGGTCATCATTATTTATTCACACCACACTTGGTGATGGTAAGCCACTATGTAGCCACAGCTGCCCTGGGGCAGACCGACGGAAAGCGAGGCTGCCGGTGTGCGCCATCAAACCCTCCGACCACCACCGACACTCACACACACACCACTTTCATACTAGGCTATGTGGGTGAAGTGCTTTGCCTAAGGGTACAAGGAAAGTTTATTTCCTCCCACTGTGGCACCTGGTGTTCCTCTGAGGTCTCCCATCCGAGTACTGACCAGGCCCTGCCCTGCTTAGCTTCTGAGATCTGACCGGATCAGGCTGTGACAGGCAGGTTTGGCCACAACATTATAGTGTGTACCTTAAAGCCAAAATAGATGAATACACAGCATGCTAAGCTTCACAGGTGACATAGCAAATTAGTGTCTTATGTAATAATTAAGGCTGTTAGAATAGCGCGTCAATAGTGGTAACAAATTTATTTAAATTATATTAACATTTTTAGCATAATTACCGCACGAGCGTCATGTCAGGCCACACCTCTCTTTTATGACAGCAGATGAAGGCACAATAGCGTCCCCACACCGTTACACACAGTTTTTCATAATGTTATTTTGACCTGTACACCTCAACGGCAGTTTAATTACAAAACTATATGTGTATCACCAGCTCACAAACACGTCTCCTCATTGTCAGTGAGGGCATTCAAGGACCCACTGAAAATCACAATAACCTAAACAAACGTTAAATACAGAAAGACAATGAAAATCAGTAATCTGTCACTCACCACCTCACTAACTCTTACTGCAGAAGTTTGATTTGCCACATTCAAGTACGCTCAGAAGTCCCGGAAAATACATTAACACGCAAAACGTGTGATTATGACAAATGACAAGCAATGGGCTGCACTTTGGACACCCCCGAGTTACTGTATGCCAATATGGGATGAGCAGAAAGCTTCACAAAATATGATTCAGAAAGTCATTGTTTTCTGGATTATATTCTCTGAAGGGAGGCTCACTGTGTCACACTTTAAAGACCCCTTCTCCAGAGGCACCTGGTTTACTGGCAGAGTTTGAAGGGAAAAAAGTAAAAGCCTCTCTCATGATAAGCATCTTTAGTTTTATATGTTGTATGCCAAACACTCCCAATTCAAGTTAGAGAAAATGGGTCCACATAACGTTTAAAAAGGATGCAGCATCTTTAAATGGGAAGTTACAGCAGACTTTTGGTTGCCAAGCAACACGATAAAAGCTGTATTGTCCAATCTTTTTTTTTAAAGTGCTGCTCACAATGGTTTACCTGAGGCCTATGCCCCCTGCAACAACAAAAAAATAACAAAAAGCACAGCAATATATATTTTAGACTCCATTCAGCTCTGCCAATAAACATCCAGAAAGAAGTCAGAACTGGGCTATATATAAATATAGTTTTTATGAACATACAGTATGTGGCATTTATACAGTAATCACCATGCGATGTATGTATTTCGGTTTCTTTGAAGTGAGATGCTGCAATTTATTAAAAATATGATTCCAAAGTCTTCTTTTCATTAGGCTTTTTGAACTACATTCACAACACAAAATACTGCAAGACAGGAAGACCTGGAAGTGAAAACTTTTTGCGGCCTAGGCCACAAACGATAGGCTAGAATGACAAAGCTCCAGACAGCAACAACAACAACAAATATTTTCTTCTAAAATTACTTTATTACATAGCTGCACGGTGGTCGAGTGGTTAACATGTTGGCCACACAATCAAGAGATCTGGAAGATCAGGGTTTGAATCTACACTGGAGATCTGTGTGGAGTTTGCATGTTCTGCCCGTGCGTGCGTGGGTTTTCTCTATTTCCTCCCACATTCCAAAAAGTGATTGACTGGTGATCAGTCTGGGATGTACCCTGCCTCTCTCCCGAAGTCAATTGGGATAGGCTCCAGCATATCCCTGCGACCCTAATGAGGATAAGCGGCATAGAAAATAGATGGATGAACTGATTTTATTTTATTATATATGTCTTTATATATAACAGTAGCAGGAGTATGCATGCAAACGAGAATAAAATCAAGCAATATTTGAGTCAATTCAATGAACCCTTCAAAGTAATCAGTCTTAGAAGCTTGAATTGAGGCTGAGAAAGGCATGGATTTTGAGCTGGAAGAATATGAAGTGAACTACATCAAGAGGAACAAGAGTGGAGGGAACATTAAATTATATATTGATTTACAAACCTTAACTCTACTGACATATTTAACACATTTTTATACATCCATAATTTTCTTACATACTTTCAGATTCGGTAAATGGTATATTTACCGGCTCAACGAGAACGTCCCGGATAATGCTCTCCATCTCCTGGAATACCAGCACTCTCAGGGAAGAGTAAAGGAGGTGGAGTGTGCCTTTTCATTAATCGTTGTTTTTGTAATTATGTTACGGTGTTGAAGAGGACATGCAGCCCTCACCTGGAAAGCTTCTTCAATCACTGTAAGCCATTTTACTCTCCGCGGGAATTCTTCTCTTTAATTCTGGTCACTGTTTACATCCCACCTGATGCATGCACTAAGGAGGCATTGATGCAGCTAGCAGACAAGATCACCAATGTAGAGGAGAAATACCCTGACTCCCTTATAATAATGGGGGATTTTAACAGAGCAAATCTCAACAATGAACTTGGAAAATACACAGCACATTCCGTACATACAACAACAAACTATGGTTCAAAGTGGAACTCAGGCAACTTCGTTCGGCCAAGGAGGACGCTTACAGGAGGGGGTATCACACCCTGTACAGGCAAGCCAGGAACACCTTGAACAAAGGAATTAGAGTTGCAAAGAGAAATTACTTTGAGAAACTCAAAAAGGGATTCTCAGAGAATGACTCAGCAGCTGTTTGGAATGGCTTGAAGACCATCACCAATTACAGGAAGCAATTCTGCAGTTCTACTGCAGGTTTTCACACCCATCCCCCACCCCGTTCACAGCTCCAACACCCAACAATACTATCCAGCTCCTACCTGCACCTCCAACACCCCGCTGTGACACCGTGTGACATCCTCTGTTTCAGAGGATAAAGACAAAGAAGGCTCCAGGCCTTTCACCTTCCTGTTTGAAAGCCTACGCGGAAGAGCTGACACCCATCTTCACTCGGATCTTCAACAGATCACTAGAGCTGTATGAAGTCCCATCATGCCTAAAACCTCAGTGACGGTGATGAAACTGCTTATAGAAGCGAGGTGGATCAGCTGGTATCCTGGTGCGGTCACAATAAACTGGAACTAAACCTGTTTAAAACTGTGGAAATGATAGTGGACTTCAGGCGGTCACCCCACCTTCCACCCCCCCCTCCCTCAATCCTCAACAACAGTGTCTACTGTACACTCCTTTAAGTTCGTGGGCTCCACCATCTCCTGGGACCTGAAGTGGTCCCTTCACAATGACACAATTCGGAAGAAGGCACAGCAAAGGATGTACTTTTTGAGACTGCTCAAGAAGTTCAACTTGCCCAAATAACTGCTAACAACCTTCTACAAAGCCATAGTACAGTCTGTTTTCTGCTCCTCCATCAGTTTGGTTTGGCTCTGCTACCAAACAAAGAGCAAACCGCAACAGACAATCAGGTCTGCATAGAAAATCATTAACACCAGCCTGCCCTCCTTACAGAAACTGCACAGGTCCAGAGCCACGAAGATGGCAGGCAACATCTCTGCGGACCGCTCACACCACGCCCACAACTGTTTCAATTCCTGCCTTCCGATAGGCGATAGAGCACTTCTCGCCAAAACAACCAGGCTCAATACCAGTTTCTTCCCCCTGGCTGTCAAACTATTGAACTCCTAACACCATCCCCTGCTATTTTGTACCCATGAGCATTTGCACTACATTCTGTGTTCCTTACTTTGGATGTCAACACTGTGAACTTGTATTGCTATTTTTTGAACTCCTGATCATTTGCACGACATACTTTTTGGACATTACACCATAAATTGTATTGCAACCTGCAACATTGTAAATACCATAATTATTCAGTATATCATGTATATAATCACAATTATATACACCCCATGTAAATATGTATAGTACTATTCTCCTGCTCCCCACTATGTACAGTTATTATCATTATTGTAACAGAGAGTGATATTGACCAGAGTCCAATTCCTAGTGTGGCAACACATATGGCAAATAAAGCTGATTCTGATTTGTTGAATACAGGAAGTGAACAAATGTATTAGCAATTAATTTGAAAGGGAAATGGGGTAAGAATAAATACCTTTTGCTTCTTCCTGCTCTTCTTTGCACATGTGGAATTGTAACGTGTGCCAATGTAACCTGTGCATGTTCGAAAAACAATAACGCATTACCTGTCACGTTTAAATTACCAAGTAATTAGTGGATGGACCTCGAGGATGCAGGGATGAAGGCAGTTCCAGCAGGACAAGTGTTTATAATGTCCCAAAACAGGCCAAAAAAACAGGCCAAAACAAGAACTCAAGGCGACGATGCAAAAAATACTGGAGACACCGTGGAAAAAGTCACAAAGGGAACAAAACACTGAAACAGCATGAAGACACTACCTGGTGAGCTGGACAGAAGTACTTGGCTGGGCTGAGACGAAGGAGGTGAATCCCGAAAGGTAGCCCTGCAGCAGGTGAGAAGGTACACAGCGGAACACTGGAGATCAAATACGCACTATCTGTGGGAACGACCAACGGAGAATAATCCAGGAACTACCGGCAGCAGCTGAGGTAGTAATAAGCCTGACTAATGAGTGCCAGCTGCAGGGCTCCAGTAGCTCTGCCCAGCTCAGGGTGTGTCAGCATCTGCAGGACAGTAACAAAGAAGTGTAGGAAAATGGACTGCAGCACCAAGATAGGGAAAGTATAAAACACAACACTAACCTGAGTCACAGTGGAGCGTGACATTACCAGTAATATTACCATTTGTCTTAGAGGATCAGCAGATGTCATCGGAATGAAATCAGCACCATGGACAGGTACTGTATTTGACGTAAACAGCGACGCTCAGTGGAGTAGTCAGCTCACAGCACGCTAGCTGTTGTCCCTGAGTGGGCGGTGGTCTCGGGTAACCTCGGCAAGTCTCGGATCTTTTCGTTCTGCGCATGCTTCTTGGCACCACTTGCCTGCAATTCGGGAGCCCGCATGGGCAAAGAGGGGAGTCCGAGCAGGCAAGCGTGCTTTCAAGAACATACGCCTTCAAAATAAAGCCACGTAAACCTACGTCATGCCACGATAAGACGAATTTCCTTCATGTAGATACATAAATATCTAATGTCATAATAATCTGTTGACCAATGTCACTATGGGCGATGTTTGTGCCTCATAGGGAATCGGCACTGTGGTCCTAATGGGGCTTTGTTGTGAAATTCACACCGGAAATGTCGTGTCGTTGAAGTCCGTTGAACTTGATGATTGTCAGGTCGACGGAGGCTGCCGTGGAAACGACACACATCCACTCAATTCACGCAGGCAAGCTGATTTGTTCTCGTCGAAGGCTCCTCCTCTCCCTCCTCCGCGTCCATCTATCCTTCCACCTAACCTCCAAAACGTGCAGCGTGAGAAATGACACGCGGAGACGGAGAAAGGACATCGGGAAGCTTCTGAACGAGCGAGGACGCACAAGGGGCCAGGTAAAGCCCTTTAACGAGCCGCACGTGACTGCGCACACGCGACGCTCACATATACACACACCTCCTTCATTCTCTGAGACCCCACCACTCACACACGCACGCACACACGCACATACCAACATTCGCCGTGATTGCGGCCGTCGTCGAATGTCCCCACGCGCGCGCACGCCTCACCTCGTAGTGATTGACAGGTAAAGGAGCTTACTCGAAAGGAGAGCAAAGGCACGTGCGTGGCAGTGGTCCACTGAGCGTGTCAACACCGCAGCGTAATATTGAGTATACTGTATACCTGTACATGTATACGTTGACGTGTGCGTGCGTTTGCCAGTTAAATAACGTGTAATGTAATGTACACTTTAATCTATGCTTGTGTATACTCTGAATATACACCACGACATTTACGAGTACGCGAATGTCTCTATTACGTAGTGATCCTTGAAGAGGGAGTGTGTACTTGAACATGTAGGGCGTGTGCGTGTACAATGTATGTATACATCAGTGCTTCTCAGATAGTGGATGGGGTCCCTCGGGTGGCCCAGTGAACTGTTAGTGGGGTCGTGAGAAGCAGGGAGGCCCTTTCAATATTGGTGCAGACCTGCCAACATGTATGAATTTGTCGCACTCAGCATGCTATTTGACTCTTGAATACGCTTGCATGCTTCACTGCTCTCTATTTTGTTGCATATTGCTGGTTTCAGATTCGAGTTCGGTGTGTACAGCACAGATAAATAAATACACATTGTCAGTGGGCATGACAGAAAATAAAGAACCACTGGTATACATGGATATGTCATGAATGTATACTTGGGCGTGTGTGTGTGTACCTTGGATATAGACTTGGACATGTTTGTATCCACCTAGATTGTATACCTTGCAGCGTGAATGTGTGCTACAAAATGTGTGTATACAGGAATGTGTACTGTATGTATGTGTATAGAAGGAATCATTAATAGATGTGAGGGCATGAAGGTGTGTATATACCATTAATTATATGTCTGTGTGTGCATGTACCGTGGCTTGGAAGTGTGCACCATTCAGTGTGCTCCCTCTAGTCCTTGAATGTTCTAGCCTGTGGTTGCCATGGTAACTGTGTGTGTGTGTGTGTGTGTGGGTGGGTGTGTGTGTGTGTGGGAAAGACAGAAGGGGTCAACACTTCTTTCCACCTGAAAACTCTATTTTCCTTTTGTTGAGAATTTTGTAGAAATGTTTACAGATGCTGACATCCCAAAACTATTTTCTTTTTGTTGAGGATTTTGTAGAAATGTTTACAGATGCTGACATCCCAAAACTATTTTCTTTTTGTTGAGGATTTTGTGGAAATGTTAGCAGCACTTGGCATCCCATTAAAAAGGTTAGCCAAGGTACATCCGCTTCTGAAATACTGGGCAAAATATAGCAATGATGCAATGTATAACACATGTAAGAATATTTACATTTAATTAATTTAATTAATCTTGTTTGTCTATATGTGCCCTGTGATTGACTGGCAACTGGTCCAGGGTGTACCCCGCCTCTCGCCCAAAGTCAACTGGGATAGGCCCCAGCATACCCGCGACCCTAATGAGGATAAGCGGTATAGAAAATGAATGAATAATTTAATTAATGCATTTTTTTTACTAATCCAAAAAGTAAAATAAGTTGTTGAAAATGAAATGGAAAAAGTGGAATTAGGAAAAAATAAATTCATTTTGGAAAAAAAATCAAATGGATTTCATACGGCCTTAATTCTCCTTATATGTTACGATCAAATTGATCCATTTTAAAGTTTGAAAATCTAAGAACAATTGTTAAAAGTATTTTTACAGTATTAATTTTTTTCTGCTTGCCTTAATTAGTGTAATAAACAGGTAAAATTTAAATGGCTCATTTAAAAAATTTGCCAATTATCATCCGGCAAAATTTGTTATTGTAACAGGCCTAATCAGAGCAAAACTGTTAAACAGAAATTGACATTTTTGGGGAGTAGATGTACAGTATATTGGTAAAAAGTTTATTGTTACAGTCATGTTATTAAATAAATATTGATTCTGAACTGTACCCTATGATATTGTAGTGTAGAGGTTTGGAGTTGGCTTAAACATTTTTCTCCAAGCTGTTCTGTTCACACTTGTTACATTTAGTTGGCACCAACTTCACAAGCACCGGGTGTATCGGTATTGCTCTGATACTGCAAGGGAAGCTCAGCTTCCCCTAAAATGTCTCAAACTAAGTGGTGAAATATGTACCGCTGTGTACATTTCATTAACTAAATACCTTCATCTTTTGTTCAGATTCAGCTTCTTATCACAGGTAACTGACCCAACTTCTTTCTCATTCATCCCCGCAGTGCTACAAAGGTTTTACAGATTCGGATGCTAAACGTCTATTGACATGGGGAAGCGTAGAGTGGGTTGTTCCCCTGCAGGAAACAGAATAGTCAATGGATAAATGCTGGGATTCGTTCCGCCTATCAAAAGCTCAGAATCTCTAGATATGTGTACAGTGCAATGGGCTGGCCTGGACGCTCGTCTTCTACATGGTGATCCAGTTGCTTTGAACTGATCCAAAGACTTTACCAATTCCCAGTGACTGTCTTTGTTAAAAATGACTAGAAGGGTAGAATTTACACATAAATAAATCAACATATTTATGATGTAGGTCAAACGAGCTTTCCCTCCGTTAAATGACCAGCAGCTGCCACTGGTCAAAGGTGTATTTCAGTGTAAAGGGTTGTATGTGTGTCTTGTATTATTAATAATGGAATTGTGGTAATCTAAACGCCTCATGCGTAGAAGTGATCCGTGTTGGCAATTAAGTGACTTTTTTGCTATATTTAGCAAGTAATGCGTCATGGATTTATTCAGTAATTAAATACAAGCGGTCAATAAAGGCAAAGTATCAGCCACGCTAGAAAGCAGGAGTGGAGATCCACCTCCAAAGTGTGCAGGGGGTAAAACCTTCCACAAGTGGAACCCAACCCCGTTCCAGGTACAGAGCCAAGAAAGCAGAGCTTAGAAACACTTCTCCCTAGCCTGGCAAGACCTCCATGGCCCAAGGACCATCTGTGGACTGTGGCTCGCCTCCCATAGGCCTGCGGCCCATTGCAGAAATACAAAAAACAAAAACAAAACTGGAAAATAGGCACTCGACACAGGGGACTGTAGTTTGATCCTAGTCAGGGTAAATGGCAACATACTATATATTAGTATTATTTAAGGCTGTATTAGATTAAGGATTTTCATTGTCAAATCGGATTTGGTAGATTTTGTCCACAGTTGACTAATCGTCAGATGTTGTTTTTTTGTTTAGTTATTAGGATAACAGGTACCCCCATAATCAAGCATATCTCATTTGTGACAAATAAACATGGTAGGCCATGTTGTTGTTGTGGATATTTAAGAACCTAGTGATGCATCGTAAGTATAGATACTCTTGTTTAAAGTTAAACACATTGCATTTTAAATTCTTTAATAACAAAAATGAACCTCGGTTTGTATCAAGCTTTATATATCAAAAATTCGAGGTATCAAATTAGTGCATTGATTGTGATCAATTAATTACAGTCAAGTTTACTGCGTTGTTTTAAAAAAAAAAAATCTATTTTAATCTTTGTTTCTGCATGCATGTTTCCTTTTTTCCCGTTTTTATTTGTTGGGCTTCTTATGTTTGAGTTTTTGGGAATGGAAAACAATAGTCAGTCACACAAAAAGTGTTCTTTGATGCACTTTATATAAACCTGATGTATTATTTTATTTTTATTTTTAAATTTATTGGAGATTGACTAAAGAACACAGCAATATTCCCTACCGGTAGTCAAAAGTAAAGGTAGCAGGTAACACTAGTCTCAAATACTCAATACTTATGCTCTGTGGCTGTTTAATCTCAACAGCGCTAACATAAAAACAAGACATTCTATGTAAAAATATATGCCCAGCAGCAGCTGTGGGCACCACCTTGTGGTCAGAATGGTACAGGCTTGATCACATAACGTCCATCCATCCATCCATCCATCCATTTTCTTCCGCTTATCTGAGGCCGGGTCGCAGGGGCAACAGCCCAAGCAGGGAAGCCCAGACTTCCCTCTCCCAGGCCACTTTGTTCAGCTCTTCCCAGGGATTCCCGAGGCGTTTCCCAGCCCAGCTGAGACACATAGTCTCTCCAACGTGTCCTGGGTCTTCCCCAAGGCCTCCTACCGGTCGGACATGCCATGAACACCTCCCCAGGGAGGCGTCTAGTCACCCTATCTCTAAGGGAGAGCCCAGCCACCCTGTGGAGAAAACTCATTTCGCCCGCTTGTGTCCGCGGTCATGAGCTTTGGGTAGTGACCGAAAGGACAAGATCACATGACATTTTCATACAAAATCGACCTTGAGATTGATAGTCGAATATAATTTGTTTTGATCATTAAATGTTATTGTTTTTTAGAGCACATCTAATAGGGAACCCCACAATTAAATAGATCTCATTTGTGCCTTTTTCACCTCAAAGAAAAAGGTCACAACACTCAGATAAACAAAATGTATGGAGTTTGAGTTTATAAATTTCATTCCCTTCCATTTTCTTCCGCTTATCCGTGTCCGGGTTGCGGGGGCAGCAGTTTCAGTAGGGAAATCCGGACTTCGGCGACCTCTTCCAGCTCCACCGGGAGGACACCAACGCGTTCCCAGGCCAGCTGTGAGACATAGTCCCTCCAGCGTGTCCTACGTCTTCCCCGGGGCCTTCTCCCGGCTGGGCATGCCCGAAACACCTCACCAGGGAGGTGCCCGGGAGGCATCCGGACTAGATGCCCGAGCCACCTCAACTGGCTCCTCTCGATGTGAAGGAGCAGCGGCTCTACTCTAAGCTCCTCCCGGATGGCCGAGCTCCTCACCCTATCTCTTAGGGTGAGTCCAGCCACCCTACGGAGGAAACTCATTTCAACAGAGAGCAAACGAGAGAGTAAACAGAGAGCTTTGTCTTCCGGCTCAGCTCTCTCTTCACCACGACGGTACGGTACAGTGATCGCAATACTGCGAACGCTGTACCAATCCGTCTGTCGACCTCACGCTCCAACTTTCCCTCACTCGTAAACAAGACCCCAAGATACTTGAACTCCTCCACCTGAGGCAAGACCTCACTCCCGACCCGGAGGGTACAGTCCACCCGTTTCCGACTGAGAACCATGGCCTCGGATTTGGAGGTGCTGAGTCTCATCCCAGAAGCTTCACACTCAGCTGCAAATCGGTACCCTCCAGTACCCTTGCAAAGGTGAAAGGTGTAGAGCTGGTCCATTGGTCCGCAACCGGGACGAAAACCACATTGCAGCTCCTGAAACAGAGGTTTGACTAACGGCCCTACCCTTCGCTCCAGCTCCATTGAGTAGACTTTTCCAGGGAGGCTGAGGAGTGTGATCCCCCTATAGTTGGAACACACCCTCCGGTCACCCTTTTTAAAAATGGGGACCACCACCCCGGTCTGCCACAATCCCTCAACATCCAGAGCCTGGAGGAATTCCAGGTGAAACTTGTCTACCCCCGGAGCCTTGCCACTGGGGAGTGATTTAACTACCCCAATTACCTCAGCCACGGTGATAGAACAGTCCACGTACGTATCCTCAGACTCTGCTTCCTCTACGGAATGTATGTCAGTTGGATTGGATATAAATTTCAGGTCTGGAAAAATATGGAAAATGAAAACTCAAGTATGAAAAAATATTATTGTTTCCACGACTGTTACCACTGTGTAATAATTACAATGGTCCCAGGTGTTGCGAGTGAAACCTCTTATCATCCAGCTTGTTTGGTAGAGACAGGAGGAAAACAAACATGCATGCTCATGTTAATATACTGTACATTATGAAGGCCAGCAAAATTGTCAACTATGTTTTTATGTATTTTGTGATTTATTGATTATTGTGACAGGCCTAGTGGCAGCTATTGAACTCGGACAGAAATAACAGTCACACATCACGAGTGAGTGACACTGGGAACACAGAGTGCAGGTAGGACCGCAAGTTTTGCACCTAATGTGCGGTTCCTGCCGTCACTGCCGTCATCTTTCACAGTAGGGATGCCACAGTTCACACTGTGATAGACTTCTGGCTGCCCTATTCCCGCGAGACAGATTTTCTAAATGAGAAATATCATCACTTTTGAATCTTGTGACACCCCTACTATTTATTGATTGATTATGCAATGAATTAGGACACACAAGGACAACAAAACAAATGTAAGGGGATGGGATCACTATCCCATTAAAAAGCTGATATCTTTTAGGCATCTTCTAAGTACATTTAAGCCGCATATAAATACCTGGAATACTGGCTGAAATGTTGCTTTCTAATCTAGTATTCATCTTTCGGTGTGAAACTGAAATGTTTTCAGGTTACAGCAAAACTAAAGCAACATCACTGTCCCAATACTTTTGAAAGGCGCTGTATGTTGAAAAATGTGTTCTATAAGGACTTAAAATGATACTCATATTTTTGTATCCATTTGTTAACCTGCCATAGCCACTAGCTTTTAACCAGATAACATCCTCCCTCCCGCCCACTTGTCTTGTCTCATTCTCTACCAGCCCACTTCAGACTGGGCAAACTGGGACACAGGACATCCCCGTCCCTCATACCTCTACCCTCCAGCCGCACCAGTAGACCCAGTTAGGCCCCCCGAGCGCGGTCACGGATGACTTGTTGCAGTCCCGCTGAGACCAACAAATTTAATTGTGAGGGACAGGGTTGCGGTTGGCAAAGGGGAGGGAACACACACTGCATTCATCCTGTTTACTGACCATCATGAGACAATGAAAATGATTAATTTTTGTGCTAAATAAAGTTCATTTGAATAGTTAGCTAGGTGGTTGTTTCCCTTTTGTTTTACTTTGTGTGGAGTGGTTGAAAAGAATTAAGCTTTGCAGCCACACATATGTTAAAGTGAGCTGCATAAATGGTTATTAGTATTTTTTGATGGGTTAAGGGGTGCATGCTAATAATAATTGGGGTCATTTTCAGCAATTGAAGACACAGAGAATAAGGAAGTAAGAGAGGAGAATAGAGGCCAGAAGGAGGTGATAATGCTGTGGGTTTTGGGTTTCAGAATGGTCTTGCTCTGTTTTGTTGCCATGGCAGAATTTTAAAAAATGCAGACGCTTAATTTCTGTGACTTTAAAGCAGCGCTCCTCAATTATTTTCTGTCATACCATACCGAGGGTACAAATGTTTTCACGTTCCCCCCCCATTTGAAGTAATAATAAGAATCCGATAATATCTTTTTTTCTGTAATGTACAGATTCTAAACCAAAACCAAAAAATGCAACAAAAGTAGTTAAGCATACAAGCATATTCAAGAGTCAAATTGCATGGTGATTATGATAAATTTTTACATGTTGGCAGGTCTGCACTTACATTGGAAGTACTGTACTGATCCAAAATTATATTGGTGCTGTACTAGCAACTCCAGACTAGCAGAATAGTATCACTGTCATTACCATGGGACCTCAGCAACACCTCCTTTATTCATTCATAATACTGTATTATTGGACCTGTCAAGGGTGAGGTAAGACAGCAAGGCGAGGTGGACTCAAATGTAAGGAAGCAGGGGGATGCAACAATAGAAATCATCTCAAAAGAAGGATCCAAAAATACACAATTAAAGTTTGCGACATCCCAAACACAAAGGACGTGGAAGGAGCGAGCACACTACTGCTAGCACGGAGCAGACTCACCACCACAAGACGCATGGTGACCAGACGAAGACTAGACAGAAAAACAACAAACTACTCAGACTAATTAGACAATACAACACATCTGCACTAGACACAAATGTAAGGGGTGATCTGATTGGAGGAGACCTACAGGTCAGGGCGAGATCCAGTTGCAGACAAAGAACATGTATGACAAAACAAAGCAAAAACCAGAAGGTAAAAGATCTTGACAGAACCAGCCAGGGTGAGGCGAATGTATTGTCAGCCCCAGCATGGATGCTAACGCTACCGTTCAGAGTGTTTGGGCAAATCATGCTTGATTTGATGATGTGAGCGGTTGTTTCGGAGTGCCGCTTTGAAGTTGAGAATCAATAGTTTATTACCTAAATATGTCATCAAGAATCTGCAGCGGTTGTCGCTACCATTAGCGACATGTACAGCTAATTTTTACTGATTGCTACAACAGGAGATGACGAAGAGGAGGGTAAAGGCAGAGCTGATGGAGCCTTAGGAGCATTAGCATTAGGCAGCAAGACCACGTCTGTTATGTGGGTTGTCTGCACAACACTTGATGATGATGATGATGATAATGAGGAGCTCCAGTTTAAATTAAACTGCCATCATCCATCCTTTCATTTTTCCGTGTTCATCCAGTAATGCATCCATCCATCCATCCACATGTTTGTCCATCCATCCGTCCATTTCTTCATCTGTCCTTCCATCCAATCGTCTGGCCATCCTTCTCTCATCGGTCTGCGTCGTTCTATTTTCCCAATTCCACTTCTCTTAGGGATCTGTCAGTGTGTTGCCATGGCAACCCTGCCTTGCTCCTTCCTTGTCTCTGCATTCCTTCCTTCTGTGCTTCAATCCCACTCCTTTTATTGACGTGTCTCCATGATAAAGAAATGGACTACACGAATACATCATGAAGAGGGCCACAGTCTAAAAAATGTAAATCTACAAGGCACAGGCATGCGCTGTCCCATTATGTTCACTTGACATGAGTAACCACATTTTGATGAGCCACCGCCGTCTCTGTGACAGCGCTGGGCTTTTAAACCCAACTAATGGGGATTGGCCCCAGCTGTGCCCAATTCCCCTTTGGTAAAATGACTGCAGTTTCCCAGCACAAGTACAGCCTGCCAAAATAAGAGTGAAGGACAGGAAGTATCACCTCCTGTCCCATGGAGCATGACGGTTTTATTGTAAAGTAAACACCTCAGCTTTCCCACTTCATTTTTGGTAAATGCTAAGTCTATCTGCTGTTATAAATCCAATTTGCAATGTTTATTTTTATTTTACTTTGTTTTATTTCAAACATGCATTGAATGTTACATTGAAGTACATTTTATATTTACAGTTTCACAGTTCAACATGTCTGAAAAGGAGTGGGAAAAAGCAGAGCTGAATTAATTCTACACACTTTCGATATCACAGCAATTAGTAAGGTATTTGTTAACTTCCTGTATTCAATATACACGATTAACAAAGAGCTTGGGACATCAGGCCTCCAGGAAAAACCTCTGAATGAAGGCAAAGTGCACTACCACATTTTCAGAAATTTGTGAAAAAAACAAATGCTAACCGCTGGGAACTGGGAATCACACCTTGCTCTCGTGGCATGTAAAAATGTACTTGAATAAACACGTCTCGCTGTGGGAGAGTCCGTATCCAGAGAATAGATATTAAAAAGAGGAGAAAAGGTAAGAGAATACATAGAGCTGCTTGAAAGGCAGCCACTCACAGCGGTATCATTTTGAAATAGTGAATAATGTGAATAAAAGTTAATAATAAAAACAACAAAAAATAGTGACTAGGGAAATAGTGTAGCAAAAACCATAGGTGTACATGGAAAAGAATATGTACTTAGACATGTATGTGTGTGTACCACT
This sequence comes from Oostethus manadensis, assembly GCA_024372805.1. NCBI lineage: Eukaryota > Metazoa > Chordata > Actinopteri > Syngnathiformes > Syngnathidae > Oostethus > Oostethus manadensis. The sequence continues at coordinate 3,237,850 of QODF01000117.1, forward strand.
GATGTACAGTAGTGCTCAAAATAATAGCAGTGCAATGCGACTAACCAGATTAATCACTGTTATTAGTATATTTTTTTGCTACATGGCAAACAAGTTACCAGTTGGTGCAGTAGATTCTCAGAAAACAAACAAGACCCATTCGTGATATGCACGCTCTTAAGGCTAATTGGGCCATTAGTTGAAAGGGGGGTGTTCAAAAGATAGGAGTGTCTACCATGGACTTTACATACTCAAAACTCTTTTGTAAAAACTTTTGTGTTACTAGGATTTGGAAATCCTGTGAATCACTAAACTCATATTTAGTTGTATGACCACAGTTTTTTATAACTGCTTTACATCTGTGTGGCATGAAGTCAACCAACTTGTGGCACCTTTCAGCTGTTATTCCACACCAAGATTCTTTAACAATATTCCACAATTCATATTTCTTGGTTTTGCAGAAACAGCATTTTTGATGTCACCCCGCAAGTTCTTCATTGGATTAAGGTCCGGGCTGCCCAATCCATAATATAACAACATAACAAGATTTTGCTGGTTTAGCAAAACTAGTGTGTTTGGGGTCATTGTCTTATTGAAACACCGATTTCAAGGGCATGTCCTCTTCAGCATAAGGCAACAAGACCTCTTCAAGTATTCTGACATATGCAAACTGATCCATGATCCCTGATATGTGATAAATAGGCCCAACACCAAAGTAGGAGAAACGTCCCCATATCATGATGCTTGCACCACCATGCTTCACTGTCTTCACTGTGTACTGTGGCCTTGAATTCAGAGTTTGGGGGTCGTCTCACAAACTGTCTGCGGCCCTTCAACCCAAAAAACAATTTTACTCTCATCAGTCCACAAAATGTTGCTCCATTTCTCTTTAAGTCAGTTGATGTGTTCTTTGGCAAATTGTAACCACTTATTCACACATCTTTTTTAACACAGGGAGGATTCTTGTAAATAGATTAGCTTCTAACTGTCACAGTACTTTGAGGTAACTCCAGCCAATGATCATCCTGGAGCTAATCATTGGCTGAACCTTTGTCATTCTGGTTATTCTTCGATTCATTTTGATAGTTTTCTTCTGTTTTCTGCCACGTGTCTCTGGTTTTGCTCTCCATTTTAAGGCAGTGGAGATCATTTTAGCTGAACAGCCAACCTTTTTTGCACCTCTTCACCTTTGCACCTCTTTGGTTTCTTAGAATCTACTGAACCTATTGGTAACTTATTTGCCCTGTAGCAATAAAAATGTACTAAGAACAGTGATTAATCTGGTGAGTATCATTGCACTGCTATAATTTTGAACACTACTGTGTACTGCATACCATGATGCTTGCTATGCTCTGTGTATGATGATTAGAGCTGGACATCGTTTGAATTTGAAGGATTCAGATTCCTTGTTTTGGTGGTAGTTCCTAACGATTCTCGATGTTGATGCTTTTAAAAGACACGGTCATTAAGTTTCCTCAATTTAAATGAGGGCGCTTCTAATTATTTTACAATGAACTGTCTGAACGATGAGTTCATCAATGAGTTGTTTAATACTGAACTTTGTATCCTAAATTTCTTACATGGCTATTTTCAACCAGCATATAAATATAATTCAAGTTGATTATAAATGTTATCAAGTTTGTTAGTACACTTTCACATAAGATGTTTACTTTTGAAAAGTACTATACTTTGGCAGTATTCTGTGAACCAAGTGCAGTGGGTTAGCAAGCTGTGTTAAGTGGAAAGTTGAACTTGCCTGTTTAGAAAAGGTCGCTCTCTTTTAAAGCAGTTACATCATTGTGGTAAACTCATAACTTTATCCCTACGAGGTGTTCAGAGGAGACATGAAGAAAACAAATTGGAAAAAGAGCATTTGCTCACTTTTAGAGTAGAGCACCTGGAATAAAATACAATATGTAATATTACTAATTGGGCCGATATCAGCAGATGTACTATATATGTCACAGCAGGCCTAGTGTGAGTACTTAGCCTGGTAGTCTTCTTATATTACAACATTTCCTGAAGGAAAGCACACGAAGGCAACTAGACCACTTGTTAATTATAATAAGTCAAAAATTGTAATCCCCAGAAAACACGTCACGTCACAATGTCATTTAGTGGTCACAATGAGATACAGCATTTGAAAATGTTTCAAATATTTAAAAAGACAGTTGTTGCTCGAATGTATTTCTTTTTTGATGAATAAGTGTTAATATGTCAAAATAGTGCAATGTTGAGTGTTGATAAATTGACTAGTAGGGTATATGTAGTGTAAAAATCAGTGGTGACTTGCAAATTCACACACAGCGTGCTGGCATGCCAGCGGTCCCCCCTCTCTTTATTGGTAGCAACAGTGTTGCTTTTAGTGTTTCATAATATTTTGGGAAATCCTCATAATGCTCTATAATAATTACTTGCTCATCTTTTATAAAATACACCCGACAGCGATTGCTTCACTTTTCAGGGGAAGTAGAATAATATTCTACAATACAAAGTTCAACATGTGTCTTGTTAGACCACATTGTATTTTTCCAAAGGTCTTAGGCATCATTAAGATGTTTTCTGACAAAATTGAGATCAGGCTTAATGCAGTGTTTTTTGTCCTGGAACTCTACTATGTAGGCCATTTTTGCACATTGACTATGGTCGAGTCATGAACACTGACCTCAACTGAGGCAAGTGAGGTCTGCAGTTCTTCGGATGTTGTTGTGGGGTCTTTTGTGACCTGTTGAATGATTTTTAGTTGGCTGGCCACTCCACGCCATGGAACTGTGGAAGGTTCACCACAGTTCCATGTTTCTGCCATTTGTGGACAAAGGCTTTCATTGTGGTTCGCATGTTATCTCATGTTTAACGGGGGGCATCGATCACTATTGTTTGATGGTCTGAAACATTTAAGCGTGACAAACATGCAAAAGAAAAATAAATCAGGATAAAATCAGGGCAAACACTTTTTCACACCACTGTATGTCTACAGTGAATGTGTTAGTGTGTGTGTGCATGTGTGTGTACCATGACTCTGTAATTGTATGTATGAGTGTGGACCACATTTCATGCAAAACCTATTTACTGTAGACGATAATTGCAAATTGTGTAGGTTTACTTTGTCCTGCATGTGCCCTGAAATGACTATACAGTATGTCATTGTAATCAGTATAACGTGTGTCAAGTATCACTGCCCTGACTTATGAATGCAGGTAGAAGAAAAATGTGAGCAATTAAACACTAAGCGATATGATTTCTTTGATGTCACGGCTGATTATTTATAATTTTGAAAATTTTGTACAGCTGGAGCAGTGTTTTAGACACATATTCACACACAAGTTGTTGCATCATTGCACCTCATAGAGGCGCATGTGTGACAAAATGAATGCCCAAAAATAACAACTGCGTCCCACATTGAGAGGCGTTAAATGGTTTTATCTCACATGTTTACTTCACACACTTTGGTGTGTGTCCGTGTGTGTGTGCGTGTGTGTGTGTGTGTGTGTGTCTGCGTGTGTGTGTGTGTGTGTGGTCATGTGACTCAGGAGCATCATGCCGCTTGTGAAAAGGAACATCGAGCCCCGGCACCTGTGTCGCGGGGCGCTGCCAGATGGCGTAACCAGCGAGCTGGAGTGCGTCACCAACAGCACACTGGCTGCTATCATCAAACAGCTAGGCGGCCTGAGTGAGTACCAACATGGAATGGGAGATTTCTTACATGTGCTGCCTAATCTGGATCCATTGCCATAAACTTTGATGGAGGTAACAATCCTTCAATACACACACGGCTCTAATTTCGTGGGGTGCACAGCTTGGCGCAGGCTGCGCAGTGGTAATTTCGTTCGGCCTAACACAGTGCGCAGCCAAGGCGGTAATTTGGTAGACTGAGGCGCCGCAATGGGTCTGGCGGCGTAGCAGGGGAAGGTGCCAACTGATTCAGCCAGGCGTAGTGACAATTTCGTGCCAAAAAGGCTTCGCTGAAGTTGCGCTGAAAGCTCGCCGGCTCCAACCTGGTCTACTCTGCGCAAGGCGAATTGCAGCCGGTCTAGTGGTAATTTGACTGATTGGCGCATAGGCGCACACATCACCAAAACGGTTTACACAATGTCAGGCACATTTGAATGGATTTAATAATCACAACAACCACTGTTTAAAGTAACTATCTGAATCAGTATTTTGCTCTATATTAACTGTCCTGTCGGCCTCTGTCGCGCCGTCTCCACCTCCTCCTATGTCACTATCCCTACCCCCACCCCACTCATCGGTGGCCAGTAGATCTGATATGGATGTGATTAATTGTAAATAAACGGTTAATCAAACGTATTGACATCTTTGATTGTGTAATCGAGAATTGCAAAAGTGATCATAATTAATTGGGTAATACAAGTTTATCTCACATGCAACAAGGGCCAGTGACAAGGGCCAGACCACGAGCTTGGCAATGCGTCTTCTACGCACAGTTGCTTTGGATTCTATCCCCATTATTCATAGTTTTAGTTTATTCATATTAAATATACATATTATACAGTATTACATATTCATATTACAAATATAGGTTACTGAATACAAGTTTCTTTATTAGTGGGGAAAAATGCTTACCTTACCGGTGGCCACCGTGTCCCTCCGGTGCTCTGAGAGTTATTGTTTTTACAATACTTGTAATCTCCTCCCAGGCCACTTTTGCATCATCAGCCCGTGGAGGTCTGCTCGCGTGACCATATATTCGGCCACTACGAGCTTGGACCTCCCGGACTAAAACATCACTTTCCGTCTGGGAAAAGTTTGGCCGTCTTCTGCTGTCTTTATCAATATTCTACGAAAGTTGCAATTCACTTCGCCAGCGGTGCATTTACAGGTGAGGAGAGATTGGTGAGGAGAGTGTTAAACCCAGTCATGCCTTCTCTCCTCCCTCTCTCCCACTTGCGCCGGTAGGAGGGACGCAAGTTATTACTTATTACTTATTGCAAAATGCGCCTAAAACATGACCATTGACGAGGTGCGAAGGTGCGCTTCGCTTACGCCTAGTCGACGAAATTAGAGCCCACAATGTTATAGAGTTTGTAATGTTTATAAGCATTTAGTGACAAGTGCCCTCTTGTGGACTCAGTAAAGCAAAATTTCTGGTGATGCACCATGCAGCGAGACACTTACGTAAGATTGGATGGATCCCCTCCAAATGTGTGTGTTTATTTTTAGGCCGCCACGCTGAGGATATTTTTGGTGAGCTGTTCAACGAAGCCAACAGCTTCTACCTGAGGATGAGCAGCCTGCAGGAGCGTGTGGACCAGCTGGCGGTCAAAGTCACACAACTTGACTCCACTGTGGAGGAAGGTGTGTGTGTTTTTGTGTGCATCTAACAGGGATCTCTTTGAAAATGCATCTGAATGAAAGCTGTATCACTTTAGAGCAGCGTTCATGCAGGCGCAGGCAGGGGGCTAAGAAAGACATGAGCACACCACATGACTTACCTTCCCAACTCTAAATTTAAACATGCAGGTTGTTTGTGCCTGCTAATGAAAAGATTAGTGTTTCCGCAACATCACACACACACACAGACAGACACGCGCGTGCACTCACAAGGGTGCATGTGCAACAATCAGTGGTGGGAGCATATGTTACATGGTGAGGGTTTAACCTTATTGTCATGTGTGTGCGTGTGGCCATCTGGTCGCGACTGGACAGTGTTGCACGAGTGTGAAATCTACTCTATAGTCAATAGTCAAAGAATTGACACACATTCCCGATGCTGCCCCACACACACACATGCACACTCACACACACACTTCTGGATATGCCTTTCAGCATCAGAATCCATACACTTCTACAGCTTAGTGTTAGCTGGAAGCATGACTTTCAAGGTCCTTATTTTGCAAAGGTGACTTTGTAATGTATCTAGCAGTAATATCTAGTCTGTTTATGTGCACGAATACATGAAAAAATGTCTCCCCTCACTTGTTTGCTGGACTTTTGAGCGATGATGCACTCAAAAATGCATTTACATTTTATTTGAATAAAGTACAACCGACACTTGAATTAACAAAAAATGGATTAACGGGCCTAGTTGAATTGAATCTAGGCTGTGATTAATTCTATCTGATAAAACATGACAAACTTGAATATGATACCTCAGTCACTTCTCTAACCCAAGTATTAAACAATTTATTTCCCACCATCAGATTTTGTTGAAATTTCATCTGCAGATAAATAATAAAGTGAATTAATATCCTACATTCTGTACCATCTGCACAGATGCTATTAAAGCCACAAGGAGGTGTTTGATCAACAAGCTTTTTATCGCAAAAAATAATAGCTACTGTCGGCTGTGGCTGCTCCACACACGCCAGCACGACACAGTCAGACAACCAGAACACAAACGTGCACATCAGCATAACTTTAGGGTCACTTCTATGCATATCTGATAATAGCTGTTTTGCCAATAACAAATATGCCGATATTGTCCCACTCTCAATTTCCAATACCGATATCAACCAATATCGGTACAGATATGTGTAATTTTTTACATTTGGGGGCAACATGATTTTTGGCTTTAGACTCAGAATTCCTGGCTGCACCCCTATTACTGGCCATATGATATATGAAAAAAGTCCCTGCATGGTGGACTTACAGAGGATGACAAGTAAGTACATTGTGAGAGTATATTGGTGAAACTTAAAATTATGTGAAAAAGCACTTGGCGACTTCTCTTCCACTGCCATGGAAGATCATCTCGTCTGACAAATAAAGACTGTTTTGGGTTGTTATTTTAGCCTTCTGACTGTCACACACATACGGCGAGTGTTAGCCACATGGCTGCAGTTTGACCGGACCATGAGCCTTAAATACTCTCCATAGTCTGTCATTGGTCTTGTTTAACGTTCAACCCGTGTAAGAAAGTTTCCGTGGCATGTGTTGGCAGTACATAACAAACATGTAAACATGTGTGCCGTGTGGAACTTGTTTTGTGGGTACCAAAGATATTAGTTAGGTCAAAATACTACTGTATACTGCACAAAATGATTGCTGTGGGCTGCAATAGTGCTAGCCACCGGTTAACTGCATTTGGGATCAGCAATGAAAGGCATTTGCTGAATTTTCACGGACATCGGCCGATATTTTTACTATTACTACAATCTATTATCTTGTTCTGAAGCTCTGATCCATGAGTTTAAAAGGCTTTAAAGTTTGACTGTGGTCCAACATTCAGTATAAATGCGATACGAAATTGAAGAGGAAAAGTCATCTACCGACAAGCATGTACACAAATATCCGAATACCCGATATCATAATAAAAAAATTGCTATTTTTAAGGGCGTCCACACGGACTCTCCTATCAGAGCGCACACGTACAGCTTTACATGATGTCATCCGTGCGGTCCAGCCAAAGGCATGACTAATGGACTTACAACAAATCAAACTGTTACAAGGGTAACGTTGCTAAAAAACACTCATCCGTATAAAGCCTGCTGTGCTTAAATCCAATTCTCTATTTCCTAGTATCAATTCAATCGATTTATTACCTTTTAAACAATCTTAGATTGATATGTCATCTGGGATGGCATTTTGGTGAACACAGATCAACCTAGTTGGATCATAGCAATATACAGTAAATCAATGTAGTAGAGGAATCGTTACATCCCTATACTATATATAATAATATAAGATACTAATGCAATATTTCTTGTGTCACTTTTGTAAAGATGCGGGACTGGCATTTGTTCTGTCTTTCAAATGCAGCATTTCAAGAAGACATAGGTTGATGTTGCTGTTAAAATGTGATTGTAATGTTTGCATGGTAGCTCACCTATGCCAATATTGCAAACATTTATGTCCCCCTTTCTGACTCCTTAATGTTACGTTTTTTTGATAATTGGTGTCTCTTGCAGTCTCCCTGCAGGACATTAACATGAGGAAGGCCTTCAAGAGCAGTACTATCCAGGACCAGCAGGTGGTGTCCAGGACGTCGGTGCCCAATCCTGTGGTGGAGATGTACCATCGCTGCGACAAACCTCCTCCGCTCAACATACTCAGCCCCTATAGGTGACTATTTAAACTCTTATCAGTAACACCCTTTATGAGCGCTCCATTCATTCATCCATTCATCTCTCTCTCTCTAGGGATGACAAGAAGGACGCCCTCAAGTTCTACACGGATCCGTCCTACTTCTTCAACCTGTGGAAGGAGAAGATGCTGCAGGCCACCGAGGACAAGCGTAAGGAGAAGAGGCGCCAGAAGGTATGTCCAGATTCCTGCAGGTCACATTTAGACTGTTTGTGTTGGTTTGCAAAACAACTGGATATTTGTTTGTTGATTATTTTGAAAATACGAAAGCTATACTTTTGTTGCTGTTTTAATTTCCTGCCTGTGTAATGTACTGCGCTCATGTGCCTTTCGATTACAGCTGAGGTTGGTCAGGCGTCAACAAGATAACTTGAACACACCACCAAAGGCCAGCTACTCATCGGCCATAAAGAAGGAAATAACCCTCCATGGCAGCAAAGGGTGCTGCTTAATTTAACTAATCTATTCAATAGATAATTTACTATATGATATGTACATATGCATAGGTAATGTATGATATATTTATAATGTATGCAATTTGGAATGATCAAATGAGAGGAATATTATGTACTGCTTTTTAAATTCTACACTTTACCATATAGCACAGTATAAAGGTGCAATATGAAATGCTGCCTCCACATTTTAAAGGCTTTACTTGTGAAAACCTGTCACTGATTAATATTTCCACATTTTAATAATAATTCATAGATAAAAGTTTTGACCAACCTCTGCTGTTTACTGCGCTTTGTCAATATTTCTGTTCATTTTATCGCTGCTCACATGCTCTGTCTCTCTCAACTTCTCATCAATCTTTTGCTCATCTTTAGCACTACTTGGCCTTTAGAAAAAATACCTTCTTCTTTCCCTCCTTCCTTCCTTCCTTCCTCCCTCCCTCCTCTTGGTCTAACACACCAGCTTGTCTCTCTCCCATGTTTCCATAGGGCTGTCCGGCCCATCCCGACAGACCCCACTCCAGACAAGCCCCACCCAGGAGCCCCCTGTCCATCTCTGTAAGACAACCCCGACCCCTGACCTCGCCCCCACTCTCTCATCCCACATAAACCTACACACTGTCAGGAGCAGAACATGCACACGCATCAAGCTTGTTTTTGTGTTGCTTGCTAACCTGTGTTTGTGTTATTCATAGTTGAAAAGTGTGTTGATAGTTGTGTGTGTGTGTGCGTGTGTGTGTGTGTGTGTGTATGTAGCTGGCTCTGTGTGTCTCAGGACCTGGTGATGGGGTCCTATTATCCTTGCCACCAAAAAAATGGCTCACTAATAGTGAACTTTACTGTTGTCATTCTGTCATTGTCCACTAGGAGCAACAGAGGCAGGTGGAGGAACCGGGTCGAGAGGTCAAGAAGGTTAGAGAGTCAGGACACTTGACTTGGTGTAAATGCTTATGCCGTCATTACAACCAAGCATCTCTATCGTGCTTCTTGAAGGTGCGCAAGGCTCGTAACCGCCGTCAGGAGTGGAACGTACTGGCCTACGACAAGGAGTTCAGACCCGATGCCAGGCTCACGCCCTCACCTTACCACGGCATGTCTCCAGAGGGCTCTTTGTCACCTGACAGCAGGTAAGTTGCTAATATGCTGCCCTCTACACTGATTTCTCAAAGGTTCTAAATTTTTTACCAATTTTAAATAAGTGTCAGTGGTCTCTAAGTAGTCCTCCATGATCGCAGGCTTTTTGGTGAATGTCGTGGCCTAAAATGCCTGATTATGAGGCAGCTTTTTCAAAAAGTTGCTGCAAATTTTTTTTTTCCGCAAACTGCATCATCTTGTGATTTTATGAATATGTTATCTATGCTTTAGGTGTTCTTTGTAATCATAACCCCTAAAAGTAGAGGATTTCAACAAATGTAAGACAAGATTCTGTTTTTGCATACAAATGTGGGCATGGTTTGGATTTTTTTTTGTTTTATTACCATACAGAGCTTTTAGTGGGGATTTAGCCTATTCGATCCACCTCTTAATACCCTCATTATCACATCACTATTATACAAACCATCAATAATATATAAAGGGTGGCATTACAGTAGGCTGACTTGAGATTTGATCCCTAGTCCCCTTGTATAAAGTGCCAAGATCTTTACCAACTGAGCTAAGAAAACAAAAAAAAACATTTAACTTAAATTTCTGCTAGTAATGTCAAGAATTACTGTCTCTCAAGCCATGCATCTCATAGTGCTATAAGTTATAAATTATCATAATGTAGATTTCACCTGGCTATGCAGCTATCAAACAAATCTAAGTAGATAACGACATATACTGTACTGTAAGTAGATCTTCAACATCTTTACGTTGATATAAGTTATTCAATCATTAAAAAAAATCATAAATGTAGAGTAAATGTAAATGGAGAGTAAAATATGTATATTAAATGACAAAATACACTAATACAGCCTATCTTGATGATAGTGCATGATTTGACGGTGCCGGTAAAGTTGGCACTTTGCCAAATGTAACACGGCTCGGTGATAAGGGATTTAAGATAACTCCAAACCTCTACACTACAATAGCAGTTCAGAATCAATTTTGATCTAATAAGGTTAAAAAACATAATACATCCACATAATACATCAACTCACCAGAGCGGTAAGTTTCTATGCCTCCGTCAGCCATTGTAGGTGTAACTTGGCATTAACAGTTTTGCTCTGATCAACCAATCAGAGGACAGAAAAATGTGAATCTGAAATCGAATTTTAAAGAAATAGCCGCATTGCTAGTTAGTTAGCAGATTACATGGCACCAAATAGAAGCTAAAATCTGATTTACAAAAAAACACATTCTAGAACCCTATGAAATCCATTGTATTTTTTTTTGCAAATTGCAAAAATCCACACATTTATTAAGGTAATACATCATTGGACAATTTTGCCCATCCATTCATTTTTTATACCGCTTATCCTCATTAGGGTCGCGGGTATGCTGGAGCCTATCCCAGCTGACTTTGGGCGGAAGGTGGGGTACACCCTGGATTGCCCAGTACTTCGAAAATAGATGTAGTTTTGCACATTTTTCATTGCTACAAAAGCCTCAACAAACGATTATATTCATGATAGTGGTTAAAGAAGACATTGTTGCAAATGCAATTGTAACAGCTTTATTAATGTAAGCTTATATTGATGACACACATATTTTATTACCACTATTAGATAGGATGTGCACTGCTCTTCCTTTGAAGGGCAGTAGTGTGTTGAAAATATGTTTTGACTGTTGCTAAGTGTATAGCTATCCGAGTGCCTTTGATCATGCACCAAGCCTAGATAGCACACGCATAATCACCGTAGCATGCTCTGTTACAACAAGTTAACCCAGCTACCTTACACTGGCTATTGCTGTATGCAAGCTCACGCTCAGTGACAAGTAAGACTTTCAATGTTTTTTTTTGCCGATTTAGCCGATTAGTCATAATTAATGATTCATTGATAATTGTTAATGATATGAGTAATGTCATATTAGTATTACTAAGATTTTTAATCATTACGGAACAATACTGTAGATCCATATTGCGTGTGTGTGTGTATGTGTATTATAGTGTTTATGTAGAATAATGAATAACATGTTGCATATGTATTAATACAACTGGCTCTGGTGTTACGAATAAGGGGTGGGTGTAAACAAGCTTGTCTTCTTCCCTCTCCTTTTCGAGCCAAATTATATAATATATAATATATTGTATACGTATGTGTATATGTACACACATATATAAAGGATATATCTTTTCTTTTGTTTACTGTACCCAGTGTGGGTACAGTGTGTACAGGATTGTAAAATGTGTGTTTATATTGTGTGGCTTGAAATAAACATTCACCCAATCACATGCTGTACATATTAGAAGCAGTACAGCCGAAAGAAATACAAAAGTAGATAATAGATTTGTCAGGAATAAATTATTACAATTTTATGGAACTAGAAGAAATTACAGTTGTACATTTTTGTGTTTCGGCGAGCAGAAAAGGCTTTGCTGGCCTTGACCGCCCGCCACTGATAAAACCTAATGTAGGGGTAGATAGTAGATTGTAGTAAAAGCAGATTATCTGAACCATTGTCAAATTACTGTTATTTAAAAAACACCACTAAAAGCTCCCTTATTGTCCACTGTCTGCTCTGTCTACAAGGTTCAGACATTCACTATATGATTTATGATTAAAAAGTGCTTGTCGATCTTAAACTTTTACATTACCTTTCACAACATTACCTCTACTTTCATTACATTAATGAGAACATCAAGGAACTGTTGAGAATGATCTATAGTGGTAATTTTTGTTGGTAAATGAGAGACAATTGGACAGATTATCATCACACACCATCATCGACATCTCTGTCAGCGTGAACAAGGAAGGGAAGACTTGGGTGTTTTGTTAAATGTTTTTATACTACATTACCCAGAAAGAACTTTGCGCTGTAGACGGGAACCAGAAGAGAGGATTTTATGGTCTGAGCTGCGAGTACAAGAGTTGCAAAAGCAATAAAGAATTGAGAGATATTGTTAGAGAATTGACATGCATGTTTGAGGGCAGCAAAAATGACAATGATAAGCCAAAATGTGCAGGGAAATTGTGGGATGTGGATTAAGAGGCCTTAAGAGAGGCCAGCATCATATGTAAGGATTGTTCCAATTCACGTGAGCTTTCGCAGTATGAGCGATAGCGCAACCACTATAAATTTTAATAACATCATCAAGCTAGAATATGGCCGCACGGTGGCTGAGTGGTTAGCACATTGGCCACACAGTCAGGAGATCTGGAAAAACCTGGGTTCAAATCTCCGTTGGGCATCTCTGTGTGGAGTTTGCATGTTCTCCCCATGCGTGTGTGGGTTTTCTCCGGGTACTCCGGTTTCCTCCCACATTCCAAAAACATGCATGTTAGGTTAATTGGCGACTCTAAAATTGTCCATCGGTGTGAATGGTTGTTTGTCTATATGTGCCCTGCGATTGACTGGCGACCAGTCCAGGGTGTACCCCGTCTCTCGCCCAAAGCCAGCTGGGATAGGCTCCAGCATCCCCGTGACCCTAATGAGGATAAGCGGTACAGAAAATGAATGAATGAATGAAGCTAGAATATACTATTTACTGACAAAAAACCCAATGAACTTACACACCTGACAGTTGGCAGAGCTTTATTTGAAGGTGTGTAGCGAAGCCTGCTTTTTTGCAAAGTGTTGGGCGTATGAGGCAGGTCGAACATAGTGTCATCGTCCATGAGAAAAGAGGTTTTTCCTTCGCGTCGTCATGAAGAGTTAGCTTTGAGCTCATCTTCTCTCAAAGTGGAAATAATTCACATGGTTACTTTTAAAACACATGATGACAACCTGTAATTTAGGGCTGGGTTTTCATAGTCTAATCTGATACTAACAACAGTTCCCATAGATGTCCAGTCCTGTGCCTCTAACCTATCAGTTCGAAGTGGGGCGGTCGGCTAGCTCACAGGTCCGCTTCGTCAGAGTTTACTCATGTCTCTAAACACTGCCTAACTTATGATACTGCTGTCTAAAAGTTTCTGACTGTGGGTTATGTGTGTGGGTTATGTGGAGTCATAACCCGTCTATTTTATTCACTAAGGACCACAAATTCTCATTAAGGAGAGTGTGTGATGTTATCTTGAGCTTACCTTGTATTGCTCCACGCCTTTGTTTACATTCTCGACATACAGTAATCTGGAGAACTCACAAGTCAAGGGTGGTGATACAAATGTTGATGCTGTGAAATCCAATATCCAAACGCTCATGTCAAGTTTAAGATGTTAAACCTGACCCATTATGAACAAAAACTACAACACTGCAAATCTGGAAGAGACGCTGGGCTCCGCTGTGTGTATGCAGCGCCATCTTGCATAAGTATAGGTTGCCTTGGTAAACACACAGGTCCAAACCAAAAAAAAAATTCTTTATTAATACAAATTAGGCTGAATTTGCATCAACATAGGCTATGTATGAAAAAACAAATAGTTAAAATCTATGGTCAGCATCAGTCATGTAATCAAATTAGTACTATCTTGATCACATTACATTCGAGCTTGGTAGTCAAATAGAATTGTCAAATAGTTTTATATATATACATTTTTTATTATTACATTTATACATTTTAAGACATGCCTACTGTAATTATGAACGGATAGGCCAATGACTTTTTTTTTTTACCCCACCAGTCCCAACCATCCCGCTACCCAGACCACCAATGTGGCCCACACTGTTGACCACCATGGCCGTGATCACCTGGGCGCAGCCACCCAGACCCAGTCACTGGATCGCGGGCTCAGGCCGGCCAACCAGCCTCAGGGAGGAGGAACCGCCGCTGGTGGGCGCCATGTTGCCTCCCTGGGAAGGACCCCATCAGCTCACGCTAACCAGGCCGCTGGGGATCTGACTGTCAACGGGCCGAGGCAGCAGTCAATAAAGGATTACCGTTCCGGCCATGGGTATGTAGCAGACTTGATATGGTATTGTTGTAGAATAATCACAGAGATGTACATACTGCAGCATTTCTGACTAAATATTCTAAATGTCCTTAACTGTAAAGGCTTATATGTCTGACAAATACTACTTTTAACTTTAACAATACAATATCAAGTATTGTATAAAACTTTGCTTCTGCAGTGGCCAGCCTACCACCATTCCAGAGTACTATATCCCTCCTGCACCTCCCCCTCCTCCCCCAAGCATCCCCTCGGCACAGACAGCCTTTGATCACACCCCGGGCCCACCCTCAGCCGTGCCACCCACCTCCTCCACCCTGTCCCGTCCCTATTCCCCCTCACCTCCTCCTCCTCCCGTCAACTACGTCCCCTCTCCTGCCCACCCACCTTCTGGGGTTCCGCCGGCCGCCCCGCCACCTCCCCCACCCGGAGGCCCCGTGGGTCACCAGGCTCACCCCTCCCCTACACACGTCATCGAGCAGGCAGGGGTGGACGCCGCGCCCCCCACGAGGAAGGGCGCCATGCTCGGGATGATTCCTATGAGCGACGCGCGCTCTGACCTACTGGCTGCCATACGCAGAGGTAGGTTTGAAAAGCAGAGCGCTACAGCGAACCTCTTCCTGGATATCGGCATCGTAGTGATGTTCCGTCTGCTTCTCCTCAGGCATCCAGCTGAGGAAGGTGCAGGAGCAGAGGGAGCAGGAAGCCAAGAGGGAGCCCGTTGGCAACGACGTGGCCACCATCTTGTCACGTCGCATCGCCGTGGAGTACAGCGAGTCTGACGACGACTCCGAGCTCGATGAGAACGAGTGGTCCGATTAAAGAGGTTTTGGGAATAATCCAGGCTGGTGATGGCTTTGGAGAGGGTGCATTTTCAACGTCATTTCAACAAAAATAACACTCACATATTTGAACATTTTGCAACAATTTAGTCATCTCAACGCCCCCTCTTGAGTTGTGCCTAACCAACCAACAGAGTTTGGCACATGACACACCATTTGAACCAAACAAATGGACTAATTCCTCCCCTCTACACCCAATTGATAGCAATATTCCAGGTCTCTTGCTGCACAGAGCCCCTGTTGAGTGAGGGGGTGTGGTGTTGACGAAACACATGGCACCGCAAGAAGAGTTACTAATTATTGTGCCAAACGTAAAGTGTATAAAAAAACAAAATCAAGAGAAGAAACAATATCTCTTCCTAGATCTCAAAACGTGCACCTTTCTTTGATAAAACTACACTTGTGGGAGTTTCACCCATTGGCCACATGAATGCTAGTTTAGTAATTTAGCAGCAGAGGAAGCTAACCGTTGATACAGCCAAGTATCCTTTCAAGATCATGGAATGATTGATTGATACAATTATTCCCTTTTACTACATACAATTGTTTGAGCAAAATAAAGTGAATAGTACAAAATAAGTGAACAAAAGCAAAAACTACCATTGGCTGTCATTCAAATGTTTTGTTTTTTGCTCCCTGTGTCCAAGGAGTTTATAACCATGTAACAATAAAATATATTTGAACAACACCACAAAAAACATGTGCTAGTGGGACATAATATTGTGGACCTAAAAAAAACCCCAAACATGCTAGTATCAAACCAATGCAGATACTGCCTTTGTCATTGATCGTATCAACATTTGGATCGATCCGCTGGCCCAGAACTAACCAGCTGCTGGTATTGGTAATGCTTGCTGCCTTCAAATGAGCTGTGACAGGTGAGCAAAGTTCAACCTTTTCATTTGCATTCATTTCAACATTTAAGACATGAATGAATAAAGAGACGTAAGGGGTCAAAGGACGTCGGTCGAAGTTTGCTTTGCATGGAGGATTAACTTAGCCGGTTAGCTAATTTTAGCGTTTCAGGACTGTATTAAATGTAGACTCGAATCCATCCCTTTTCGATAGCGCGGGTCCTCGTGCGGGTTACGGGTGAGCCGAAGCCTATCACGGCTGATGTAGAGCAAAAAGCGGGAAACCCAGATGGATAATAGAAAGACAAATTCAACAATGAAGGAAATCTTATGATTTTATTAATTGCCGATTCTTTTGCCTCTTTTTTTTTGGACTAACCTTTGCAGAGTGGTGCACTTTGTAAATATTTCTGTTCATTTGATGTTTCTCTTTCAACTTCGCATCAATCTTTAACACTACTTGACTAATACCAAATCAGTCAAATCAATAATGAATTATTAATTGTATTATGACTATTATATTATTCATTATAATATAGGGCTGCACGGGGGCTTCACAGTCTGGAAATCTGGGTTTGAATTTGTTGGAAAATCTCAGTGTGGAGTTTGCGTGTTCTCAGGGTTTCTCCGGCCTGAAAATGTCCCCCGTGCCACACTATGGACCCGCCTGATTTACATTGTCAATATGTGCAAATGTGAGTTTGAATGCCTGTCTACATGTGATCGTTCAGAGACCGGTTCATAGTGTACCTCACCTCTCACCCCAAAAAGGTCAGCTTGGATAGGCTCCGGCACACCTGCGACCGTAATGAGGAATAGAAAAGGGATGGATGCATGTTTTAATGTACCAGTTGTTAATGTGATCAAAGGGCAAAACCCCCATTAAAACATGAACATCTATTTAAAGCATTCCTTATTATCCCAACTTACTAATCAAAGTGGCTTCCTTGTGAGCGAACGTAGGCTGATATTTACGTGACTTTTTACTCTCTTCAAACCTAGTGACTGTGTGCTGTGGGGTTGCTCTTCTATAAATTACAACATATGCCTCCATGAGCCAGGTCAAAAGTCACATGACCCTGACCTTAAATCAGCACCGCGGAGCCATTGTGTCTGGACTGCTATGAATACTGTACATGTGCTAAGCAACCTACAACATTAAATAAACGGCATTATCTCGTCAGCTTTGGCTAGGCTGTCCACAGTGTGAGAACACTTTTCATTAGGTGGTTTTCTTTCATTTAAAAAAAAGTGTTGCAGCGAGTCGTTGGCTTTGATTTGCTGTAGGATCTTTTTAAAGCCATCACATAAAATGCATTTTTAATTAAGTTGTACACCAGAAGCTTTGGAAAAAAATCATTTTAATAGCAATGCTGGTCTCACAAAACTTCAAATGAAATATTTTAATGACACAAAATTGCAATCTCACTTCACATGAACATGCAATCTCTCATGTCCATTGTCCACTGTCCTTGTGGGACCTTGCATGAAAAAGGGGAGAAAGAACATCGGGCATTTCTAGGCGCTGTCTGGCTGTGCACGAGCCGTGAATGTGACAACCACTCACGCCACTCCCCCTTTTCTTATTCAGTTTAACCTGTAAATGTGAAGAATATAGAATTTTTTTCTGAAAACACTATTGGCTCTTTAAAACATAAGCACATGGCCCTGAACACCAGGCTATATCTTTAAAAAGAAAATATATTTAAATGCACGGTGGCCACTGAAACCAACATGTTGTACAGCTTGACATTTTCATAAATAGTGCTGAAAGAAGTTTTACACATACATTTGAGCCCTCCAAGACAATTCATGAATGGTGAAAAACCGTGAGCAAATGAGGTACCATAAACGTGCTTGAGTTTGACATTTACACTGTTAGTCACAAAACACAAACTAACAAACAGGAGGCCATCGACCCAAATACCCACCTTACTCATGGAACAACCAAAAATAATACAAGTAACGCATGGAAGATAAAACATAATTACATAAACGCAGTAACTGCAATAAACGCATACACACAAATAAATACATGCAAAACTGTGCTAGAATTTATAACTCGCAATTAGGGATGTCCCGATCCGATCTTGAGGATCCAAAATACAGCCGATTTTGAAGATCTGAAAAGATCGGCTTTCGCCATGGGATCCGGTTGCCCTGATTCTGGGCCACATGGCTTCTGCCATGGGATCCGGTTGCCCTGATTCTGGGCCACATGGCTTCCACCATGGGATCCGGTTGCCCTGATTCTGGGCCACACTCCAAAATGATAGGTGTGACAAATGTGCCCCAAAACTGGTTGCCACTTAACTCCCGCCACCCGGATGAAAGAGAACATACAACCCCACCGCGCATACATATCCGCGAGGTACCGTGTTTCACGTTGGAAGCTGGATATTCATCTCGCGGCTACAGCGGTTAACTTCCCTCGCTGTGCACCAACTCCTCTGTCATGGAGCCGGGAGCTCGCACAGAAAATGCTTTAACCGCTGGTTGTTCTAAATCACACCACAAATTGATCTTTAACCATGTCAAATTATTGGTCCTATGCTAAAAGTATTGTGTGTTAAGTGTTTGTAAAGAAATTCCGCCACAATTTAGCCATCCGCCGGGTATATAATTCCACACACTAATGTTCCTTCTCACGATGAAAGCATGTCATTCACATGGCAGTTTCCGAAAAAACAGTGTCTGGAATTTGTAAATTCCATTTTATTTGCCAATTCCAATTCCATTAACGCGGCAATCATAGGGCCCTACACTTGCAAGTTTTCTTATTCTACACACTTGATTTCAAACACTTGCTCTAACCAATCACCGATAAACACTCAATCCAAAAAATCCAACCGGCATTTATAGCCCACACGCTAAACAGCAGCCTGGATCAACACAATATTCCCACCGCTACATATTTTGCACACAAGTTTTTAAAAATGTTATCTTTTATTGGGTGGACTTCATTTTTATTATAGACCTGACTCCTAGAGGTTTGTTACAAAACCAAGTTGTATATTAGTTGTATTAGTATACATGTGTGTAAGCGCTTATTGGTTTGTGATGTGTGATTAAGGGTGTAAATGTTATGGTTTAGGATAAATCAAATGGGTATTTTTGACCAAACGTCCTAATTATAGAGATTAAAAGCTCTGTGCTAGGACTTCCCACCAATAAACATTTTGATACAAAATCTGCAACTATTCCGGGTCATCAATGCTGGTCCACTGTTGACTATTCACAAAAAAATCACAGTACTGTTGACATTTTGACATAATTCTAAGCAAGAAAATAGTGATTTTTTTCCCTTCCAGAATCATGCAGCCCCAATGCATATCATTCAAAGCAGGGTATTGTTTGTCGAATCATTTAAAGATTCACCAGTGAGGCTTAATTTATTCTCTAACTGTCTCAATGTAAATAAGTGACACTGTAGATGATGACAAGTGTACTGTTGAAAAGTAATGCAAAAAAGCAGTTTCTAATCTGAATTCTTATTTCATAGGTTGTTTTGGGACATGAATTTCTGGCCGCTACTGTGTGGGTGTGGATATGGGTCAAATTGTATTTAAAGCATTCCTAAACGAGAAAGATTGTGTGCTACTGGTCTTACGTAGTCAACAAATGTAAAAGCTGTAAGAACCTGGGTCTGGCCTCCTTGTCAGAATTTTGTCACTGAACTATTCAATGCTGTGTTTCTATGGTGACCGCCTTGAGCTGGTGTCTTGACATGACTGTACAGACAGATTTTGCAAAAGGAACCTGTAAAGTAAACACTTGTCTTTTTGGGGTCATTCATATACATTGTTAGATAATTTAAAAAAAAAAAACTGCTGTATGCAAGTATGCATGTAACTATGGACAATAAATGGTGAACTTGATGTGTTTGCATTGTTTTATTTTAGTTACAGTACAGTATATTGAGTTAAACACCTGCTTTACCTCTAGGGGGCAGCAGAAATGCAATTCTGTGCCTCTGTGTGTAGCTTGCCAATGTCATGTCATAGTGAACATGCAAGTGTTTCCCAATAGTGAACATGCAAGTGTTTCCCAACCATAATTTCACATTAGAAAAATAGGGTGTCCTAACTATTTCCACCAAGGCCCATAAAAATGGTTAAAGATTAGGGTGAGGGGGCATTTTAACGTTCTTCACATTTGTGTTTCTCAAAAAAAAAAAAAAAAATTCCAATGTAGATCAAGATATACAAAGTCATGTAATATAGTTGACTACACACAAAATGGAGACCATATACATTTTCCTCATTATTTGAAATCTAACACTGTATAAAATTAATAAAACATTTATCCAAATACTGTAAAAATATTACACCAATACATGTTATTTTTTGTATTCACACTGGCATGATCTCTTGGTGGCAAAGGCAAAAAAGCTTTTTCTCTTTGAACACGGTCAGATTGTTGAGCTGCATAAGCAAGGCCTCTCACAGTGCGGCATTGCTGCTAAGGTTGGATGCAGGTAGACATTCGTTTAAAACTTCTTAAAAGGATCTATCCACATAAAAACATTTTTTTTGTTTTAGCCTTTGAGCCATACAAAAACGGTATTTTGGTTGCCCTGAAACAGTATTTTTTGAAAACCGCTTCCAGAGCGGCAAAATCTGAAAACTGTACCGTATTTCCGCTACATGTAATGGGTTGTGGCGTAGCGCCACGGTTCAATAAAAGCCGCCACACTTTGGCAATGATGTATTTTTATTTTTAACGAGGTAACAATGTTGAGTAATACACTGTACAAATGGACATATATGCTGTATAAGGGTGTACAATACAGATAGCGCGCATGCAGTGTTGGTTGCGCGTCACCTATCATAACCGTCACTTTGTAGATAACATATGACATCAGTCAGCTGACATTAAGCCCATATCAGGAGGTGGCAAAAAAAGATGTTGGCAGCCACACACGGATAACTTTCATCTTTATTATTCCGATTATGGATAACCTAACTGAATGTTAAGATGCCTGCTTCTATAACAAAAGTTCAGTTGTTCAGTTGTAGCGGCTATGTAGAAAAAAAGTTAAATGGGTGTGCTTTGCGTCATGAATCCACTATAGAAATGTTTTCTCCAGGTTCATTTGTCAAACTACTATTTCACGATGTGCCCTTTGCAGCAAACTTTTCAATATGTTGCCTTGACTTTAGCTGAATTATCTCTAATTATCTTTTAATTTCTCGTCCAGAATATCTGTAATATTATATAATATTATATAATCTTAATCTTATATAGTATAAGGGCCGCACGGTGGCTGAGTGGTTAGCACATTGGCCACACAGTCAGAAGATCTGGAAGACCTGGGTTTAAATCTCCGTTGGGCATCTCCGTGTGGAATTTGCATGTTCTCCCCGTGCGTGTGTGGGTTTTCTCCGGGTACTCCGGTTTCCTCCCACATTCCAAAAACATGCATGTTAGGTTATTGGCGACTCTAAATTGTCCACAGGTGTGAATGGTTGTATGTCTTTGTTTGTCTATATGTGCCCTGCGATTGACTGGCGACCAGTCCAGGGTGTACCTCGCCTCTCGCCCAAAGTCAGCTGGGATAGGCTCCAGCATCCCCGTGACCCTAATGAGGATAAGCGGTATAGAAAAT
Organism: Oostethus manadensis; assembly: GCA_024372805.1. Taxonomy (NCBI): domain Eukaryota; kingdom Metazoa; phylum Chordata; class Actinopteri; order Syngnathiformes; family Syngnathidae; genus Oostethus; species Oostethus manadensis. Next base: position 3,259,600 of record QODF01000117.1, read on the forward strand.
GAATATCTGTAACAGGGATGTACTAATGGACCACACTGTGGCCGAGTGGTTAGCATGTTGGCCACACAGTCAGGCGATCTGGAAGATCTGAGTTCTATTGGGCAGCTCTGTGTTTGCATGTTTTTCCTGTGCATTCCAAAAACATGCCTGTTAGGTCAACTGGCAACTCTAAATTTTCCGTAGGTATGATTTGAGTATGAATGGGTGTTTGTTTATATGTGCCTTCCGATTGGGTAGCGACCAGTCCAGAGTGTACCCTGCCTCTCGCCCAGAGTCAGTTGGGATAGGCTCCAGCATACCCTGCGATCCCAATGAGAATAAGCCGCATAGAAAATGGATGGACGGGATGTCCCTTGAGGATTGGCTGCCGATCCGCTGTATTTTGAAGATTGGATAAGAGTGGCTTCCGCCACAAGGTCGGGCCAATCAATCAATTAATTTAATTTAACGGCGCCTTTCTTGACACTCAAGGACACTTTACTAACTTTGGTTGCATTATTTGTAATGCTTGGAAGAACTATTTTAATAACCCTGTTCAATCCCACCAATTCATGTTTGTAACAAAAGTGTATTATTTTTAAAAAAAAACAAGGGGATCAGATCGGATCGGATTGGCAAGACTATTAAAAAAGTTGCATGGAAAACCCAAAAATGTGGCTCAGGACATGTTTAACCTGTAGTGTATGTGTATGTATAAGTGTATGTATAATCAATACTGTATGTATTTGATTGAACTGTGAATTACTGAAAGACATCATATCAACTATTTTGATGACTTGTAAACTTTGAAACTGTGAATGTGAAACTAATTAACTAATAATTAGACTAATAATTAGTATTTGGTAGGGATGTCCCGATCAACATTTTTTGACATTCAGTCCGGTACGATCCTTTATATATAT
>QODF01000117.1:3261362-3301275 GCA_024372805.1 Oostethus manadensis
ACCTGGGTTCAAATCTCCGTTGGGCATCTCTGTGTGGAGTTTGCATGTTCTCCCCGTGCGTGTGTGGGTTTTCTCCGGGTACTCCGGTTTCCTCCCACATTCCAAAAACATGCATGTTAGGTTAATTGGCGACTAAAATTGTCCAAAGGTATGAATGTGAGTGTGAGTGGTTGTTTGTCTATATGTGCCCTGCGATTGACTGGCGACCAGTCCAGGGTGTACCCCGTCTCTCGCCCAAAGCCAGCTGGGATAGGCTCCAGCATCCCCGTGACCCTAATGAGGATAAGCGGTACAGAAAATGAATGAATGAATGAAGCTAGAATATACTATTTACTGACGAAAAACCCAATGAACTTACACACCTGACAGTTGGCAGAGCTTTATTTGAAGGTGTGTAGCGAAGCCTGCTTTTTTGCAAAGTGTTGGGCGTATGAGGCAGGTCGAACATAGTGTCATCGTCCATGAGAAAAGAGGTTTTTCCTTCGCGTCGTCATGAAGAGTTAGCTTTGAGCTCATCTTCTCTCAAAGTGGAAATAATTCACATGGTTACTTTTAAAACACATGATGACAACCTGTAATTTAGGGCTGGGTTTTCATAGTCTAATCTGATACTAACTACAGTTCCCATAGATGTCCAGTCCTGTGCCTCTGTCCTATCAGTTCGAAGTGGGGCGGTCGGCTAGCTCACAGGTCCGCTTCGTCAGAGTTTACTCATGTCTCTAAACACTGCCTAACTTATGATACTGCTGTCTAAAAGTTTCTGACTGTGGGTTATGTGGAGTCATAACCCGTCTATTTTATTCACTAAGGACCACAAATTCTCATTAAGGAGAGTGTGTGATGTTATCTTGAGCTTACCTTGTATTGCTCCACGCCTTTGTTTACATTCTCGACATACAGTAATCTGGAGAACTCACAAGTCAAGGGTGGTGATACAAATGTTGATGCTGTGAAATCCAATATCCAAACGCTCATGTCAAGTTTAAGATGTTAAACCTGACCCATTATGAACAAAAACTACAACACTGCAAATCTGGAAGAGACGCTGGACTCCGCTGTGTGTATGCACCACCATCTTGCATAAGTATAGGTTGCCTTGTTAAACACACAGGTCCAAATCAATAAATAAATTCTTTATTAATACAAATTAGGCTGAATTTGCATCAACATAGGCTATGTATGAAAAAACAAATAGTTAAAATCTATGGTCAGCATCAGTCATGTAATCAAATTAGTACTATCTTGATCACATTACATTCGAGCTTGGTAGTCAAATAGAATTGTCAAATAGTTTTATATATATACATTTTTTATTATTACATTTATACATTTTAAGACATGCCTACTGTAATTATGAACGGATAGGCCAATGACTTTTTTTTTTTACCCCACCAGTCCCAACCATCCCGCTACCCAGACCACCAATGTGGCCCACACTGTTGACCACCATGGCCGTGATCACCTGGGCGCAGCCACCCAGACCCAGTCACTGGATCGCGGGCTCAGGCCGGCCAACCAGCCTCAGGGAGGAGGAACCGCCGCTGGTGGGCGCCATGTTGCCTCCCTGGGAAGGACCCCATCAGCTCACGCTAACCAGGCCGCTGGGGATCTGACTGTCAACGGGCCGAGGCAGCAGTCAATAAAGGATTACCGTTCCGGCCATGGGTATGTAGCAGACTTGATATGGTATTGTTGTAGAATAATCACAGAGATGTACATACTGCAGCATTTCTGACTAAATATTCTAAATGTCCTTAACTGTAAAGGCTTATATGTCTGACAAATACTACTTTTAACTTTAACAATACAATATCAAGTATTGTATAAAACTTTGCTTCTGCAGTGGCCAGCCTACCACCATTCCAGAGTACTATATCCCTCCTGCACCTCCCCCTCCTCCCCCAAGCATCCCCTCGGCACAGACAGCCTTTGATCACACCCCGGGCCCACCCTCAGCCGTGCCACCCACCTCCTCCACCCTGTCCCGTCCCTATTCCCCCTCACCTCCTCCTCCTCCCGTCAACTACGTCCCCTCTCCTGCCCACCCACCTTCTGGGGTTCCGCCGGCCGCCCCGCCACCTCCCCCACCCGGAGGCCCCGTGGGTCACCAGGCTCACCCCTCCCCTACACACGTCATCGAGCAGGCAGGGGTGGACGCCGCGCCCCCCACGAGGAAGGGCGCCATGCTCGGGATGATTCCTATGAGCGACGCGCGCTCTGACCTACTGGCTGCCATACGCAGAGGTAGGTTTGAAAAGCAGAGCGCTACAGCGAACCTCTTCCTGGATATCGGCATCGTAGTGATGTTCCGTCTGCTTCTCCTCAGGCATCCAGCTGAGGAAGGTGCAGGAGCAGAGGGAGCAGGAAGCCAAGAGGGAGCCCGTTGGCAACGACGTGGCCACCATCTTGTCACGTCGCATCGCCGTGGAGTACAGCGAGTCTGACGACGACTCCGAGCTCGATGAGAACGAGTGGTCCGATTAAAGAGGTTTTGGGAATAATCCAGGCTGGTGATGGCTTTGGAGAGGGTGCATTTTCAACGTCATTTCAACAAAAATAACACTCACATATTTGAACATTTTGCAACAATTTAGTCATCTCAACGCCCCCTCTTGAGTTGTGCCTAACCAACCAACAGAGTTTGGCACATGACACACCATTTGAACCAAACAAATGGACTAATTCCTCCCCTCTACACCCAATTGATAGCAATATTCCAGGTCTCTTGCTGCACAGAGCCCCTGTTGAGTGAGGGGGTGTGGTGTTGACGAAACACATGGCACCGCAAGAAGAGTTACTAATTATTGTGCCAAACGTAAAGTGTATAAAAAAACAAAATCAAGAGAAGAAACAATATCTCTTCCTAGATCTCAAAACGTGCACCTTTCTTTGATAAAACTACACTTGTGGGAGTTTCACCCATTGGCCACATGAATGCTAGTTTAGTAATTTAGCAGCAGAGGAAGCTAACCGTTGATACAGCCAAGTATCCTTTCAAGATCATGGAATGATTGATTGATACAATTATTCCCTTTTACTACATACAATTGTTTGAGCAAAATAAAGTGAATAGTACAAAATAAGTGAACAAAAGCAAAAACTACCATTGGCTGTCATTCAAATGTTTTGTTTTTTGCTCCCTGTGTCCAAGGAGTTTATAACCATGTAACAATAAAATATATTTGAACAACACCACAAAAAACATGTGCTAGTGGGACATAATATTGTGGACCTAAAAAAAACCCCAAACATGCTAGTATCAAACCAATGCAGATACTGCCTTTGTCATTGATCGTATCAACATTTGGATCGATCCGCTGGCCCAGAACTAACCAGCTGCTGGTATTGGTAATGCTTGCTGCCTTCAAATGAGCTGTGACAGGTGAGCAAAGTTCAACCTTTTCATTTGCATTCATTTCAACATTTAAGACATGAATGAATAAAGAGACGTAAGGGGTCAAAGGACGTCGGTCGAAGTTTGCTTTGCATGGAGGATTAACTTAGCCGGTTAGCTAATTTTAGCGTTTCAGGACTGTATTAAATGTAGACTCGAATCCATCCCTTTTCGATAGCGCGGGTCCTCGTGCGGGTTACGGGTGAGCCGAAGCCTATCACGGCTGATGTAGAGCAAAAAGCGGGAAACCCAGATGGATAATAGAAAGACAAATTCAACAATGAAGGAAATCTTATGATTTTATTAATTGCCGATTCTTTTGCCTCTTTTTTTTTGGACTAACCTTTGCAGAGTGGTGCACTTTGTAAATATTTCTGTTCATTTGATGTTTCTCTTTCAACTTCGCATCAATCTTTAACACTACTTGACTAATACCAAATCAGTCAAATCAATAATGAATTATTAATTGTATTATGACTATTATATTATTCATTATAATATAGGGCTGCACGGGGGCTTCACAGTCTGGAAATCTGGGTTTGAATTTGTTGGAAAATCTCAGTGTGGAGTTTGCGTGTTCTCAGGGTTTCTCCGGCCTGAAAATGTCCCCCGTGCCACACTATGGACCCGCCTGATTTACATTGTCAATATGTGCAAATGTGAGTTTGAATGCCTGTCTACATGTGATCGTTCAGAGACCGGTTCATAGTGTACCTCACCTCTCACCCCAAAAAGGTCAGCTTGGATAGGCTCCGGCACACCTGCGACCGTAATGAGGAATAGAAAAGGGATGGATGCATGTTTTAATGTACCAGTTGTTAATGTGATCAAAGGGCAAAACCCCCATTAAAACATGAACATCTATTTAAAGCATTCCTTATTATCCCAACTTACTAATCAAAGTGGCTTCCTTGTGAGCGAACGTAGGCTGATATTTACGTGACTTTTTACTCTCTTCAAACCTAGTGACTGTGTGCTGTGGGGTTGCTCTTCTATAAATTACAACATATGCCTCCATGAGCCAGGTCAAAAGTCACATGACCCTGACCTTAAATCAGCACCGCGGAGCCATTGTGTCTGGACTGCTATGAATACTGTACATGTGCTAAGCAACCTACAACATTAAATAAACGGCATTATCTCGTCAGCTTTGGCTAGGCTGTCCACAGTGTGAGAACACTTTTCATTAGGTGGTTTTCTTTCATTTAAAAAAAAGTGTTGCAGCGAGTCGTTGGCTTTGATTTGCTGTAGGATCTTTTTAAAGCCATCACATAAAATGCATTTTTAATTAAGTTGTACACCAGAAGCTTTGGAAAAAAATCATTTTAATAGCAATGCTGGTCTCACAAAACTTCAAATGAAATATTTTAATGACACAAAATTGCAATCTCACTTCACATGAACATGCAATCTCTCATGTCCATTGTCCACTGTCCTTGTGGGACCTTGCATGAAAAAGGGGAGAAAGAACATCGGGCATTTCTAGGCGCTGTCTGGCTGTGCACGAGCCGTGAATGTGACAACCACTCACGCCACTCCCCCTTTTCTTATTCAGTTTAACCTGTAAATGTGAAGAATATAGAATTTTTTTCTGAAAACACTATTGGCTCTTTAAAACATAAGCACATGGCCCTGAACACCAGGCTATATCTTTAAAAAGAAAATATATTTAAATGCACGGTGGCCACTGAAACCAACATGTTGTACAGCTTGACATTTTCATAAATAGTGCTGAAAGAAGTTTTACACATACATTTGAGCCCTCCAAGACAATTCATGAATGGTGAAAAACCGTGAGCAAATGAGGTACCATAAACGTGCTTGAGTTTGACATTTACACTGTTAGTCACAAAACACAAACTAACAAACAGGAGGCCATCGACCCAAATACCCACCTTACTCATGGAACAACCAAAAATAATACAAGTAACGCATGGAAGATAAAACATAATTACATAAACGCAGTAACTGCAATAAACGCATACACACAAATAAATACATGCAAAACTGTGCTAGAATTTATAACTCGCAATTAGGGATGTCCCGATCCGATCTTGAGGATCCAAAATACAGCCGATTTTGAAGATCTGAAAAGATCGGCTTTCGCCATGGGATCCGGTTGCCCTGATTCTGGGCCACATGGCTTCTGCCATGGGATCCGGTTGCCCTGATTCTGGGCCACATGGCTTCCACCATGGGATCCGGTTGCCCTGATTCTGGGCCACACTCCAAAATGATAGGTGTGACAAATGTGCCCCAAAACTGGTTGCCACTTAACTCCCGCCACCCGGATGAAAGAGAACATACAACCCCACCGCGCATACATATCCGCGAGGTACCGTGTTTCACGTTGGAAGCTGGATATTCATCTCGCGGCTACAGCGGTTAACTTCCCTCGCTGTGCACCAACTCCTCTGTCATGGAGCCGGGAGCTCGCACAGAAAATGCTTTAACCGCTGGTTGTTCTAAATCACACCACAAATTGATCTTTAACCATGTCAAATTATTGGTCCTATGCTAAAAGTATTGTGTGTTAAGTGTTTGTAAAGAAATTCCGCCACAATTTAGCCATCCGCCGGGTATATAATTCCACACACTAATGTTCCTTCTCACGATGAAAGCATGTCATTCACATGGCAGTTTCCGAAAAAACAGTGTCTGGAATTTGTAAATTCCATTTTATTTGCCAATTCCAATTCCATTAACGCGGCAATCATAGGGCCCTACACTTGCAAGTTTTCTTATTCTACACACTTGATTTCAAACACTTGCTCTAACCAATCACCGATAAACACTCAATCCAAAAAATCCAACCGGCATTTATAGCCCACACGCTAAACAGCAGCCTGGATCAACACAATATTCCCACCGCTACATATTTTGCACACAAGTTTTTAAAAATGTTATCTTTTATTGGGTGGACTTCATTTTTATTATAGACCTGACTCCTAGAGGTTTGTTACAAAACCAAGTTGTATATTAGTTGTATTAGTATACATGTGTGTAAGCGCTTATTGGTTTGTGATGTGTGATTAAGGGTGTAAATGTTATGGTTTAGGATAAATCAAATGGGTATTTTTGACCAAACGTCCTAATTATAGAGATTAAAAGCTCTGTGCTAGGACTTCCCACCAATAAACATTTTGATACAAAATCTGCAACTATTCCGGGTCATCAATGCTGGTCCACTGTTGACTATTCACAAAAAAATCACAGTACTGTTGACATTTTGACATAATTCTAAGCAAGAAAATAGTGATTTTTTTCCCTTCCAGAATCATGCAGCCCCAATGCATATCATTCAAAGCAGGGTATTGTTTGTCGAATCATTTAAAGATTCACCAGTGAGGCTTAATTTATTCTCTAACTGTCTCAATGTAAATAAGTGACACTGTAGATGATGACAAGTGTACTGTTGAAAAGTAATGCAAAAAAGCAGTTTCTAATCTGAATTCTTATTTCATAGGTTGTTTTGGGACATGAATTTCTGGCCGCTACTGTGTGGGTGTGGATATGGGTCAAATTGTATTTAAAGCATTCCTAAACGAGAAAGATTGTGTGCTACTGGTCTTACGTAGTCAACAAATGTAAAAGCTGTAAGAACCTGGGTCTGGCCTCCTTGTCAGAATTTTGTCACTGAACTATTCAATGCTGTGTTTCTATGGTGACCGCCTTGAGCTGGTGTCTTGACATGACTGTACAGACAGATTTTGCAAAAGGAACCTGTAAAGTAAACACTTGTCTTTTTGGGGTCATTCATATACATTGTTAGATAATTTAAAAAAAAAAAACTGCTGTATGCAAGTATGCATGTAACTATGGACAATAAATGGTGAACTTGATGTGTTTGCATTGTTTTATTTTAGTTACAGTACAGTATATTGAGTTAAACACCTGCTTTACCTCTAGGGGGCAGCAGAAATGCAATTCTGTGCCTCTGTGTGTAGCTTGCCAATGTCATGTCATAGTGAACATGCAAGTGTTTCCCAATAGTGAACATGCAAGTGTTTCCCAACCATAATTTCACATTAGAAAAATAGGGTGTCCTAACTATTTCCACCAAGGCCCATAAAAATGGTTAAAGATTAGGGTGAGGGGGCATTTTAACGTTCTTCACATTTGTGTTTCTCAAAAAAAAAAAAAAAAAATTCCAATGTAGATCAAGATATACAAAGTCATGTAATATAGTTGACTACACACAAAATGGAGACCATATACATTTTCCTCATTATTTGAAATCTAACACTGTATAAAATTAATAAAACATTTATCCAAATACTGTAAAAATATTACACCAATACATGTTATTTTTTGTATTCACACTGGCATGATCTCTTGGTGGCAAAGGCAAAAAAGCTTTTTCTCTTTGAACACGGTCAGATTGTTGAGCTGCATAAGCAAGGCCTCTCACAGTGCGGCATTGCTGCTAAGGTTGGATGCAGGTAGACATTCGTTTAAAACTTCTTAAAAGGATCTATCCACATAAAAACATTTTTTTTGTTTTAGCCTTTGAGCCATACAAAAACGGTATTTTGGTTGCCCTGAAACAGTATTTTTTGAAAACCGCTTCCAGAGCGGCAAAATCTGAAAACTGTACCGTATTTCCGCTACATGTAATGGGTTGTGGCGTAGCGCCACGGTTCAATAAAAGCCGCCACACTTTGGCAATGATGTATTTTTATTTTTAACGAGGTAACAATGTTGAGTAATACACTGTACAAATGGACATATATGCTGTATAAGGGTGTACAATACAGATAGCGCGCATGCAGTGTTGGTTGCGCGTCACCTATCATAACCGTCACTTTGTAGATAACATATGACATCAGTCAGCTGACATTAAGCCCATATCAGGAGGTGGCAAAAAAAGATGTTGGCAGCCACACACGGATAACTTTCATCTTTATTATTCCGATTATGGATAACCTAACTGAATGTTAAGATGCCTGCTTCTATAACAAAAGTTCAGTTGTTCAGTTGTAGCGGCTATGTAGAAAAAAAGTTAAATGGGTGTGCTTTGCGTCATGAATCCACTATAGAAATGTTTTCTCCAGGTTCATTTGTCAAACTACTATTTCACGATGTGCCCTTTGCAGCAAACTTTTCAATATGTTGCCTTGACTTTAGCTGAATTATCTCTAATTATCTTTTAATTTCTCGTCCAGAATATCTGTAATATTATATAATATTATATAATCTTAATCTTATATAGTATAAGGGCCGCACGGTGGCTGAGTGGTTAGCACATTGGCCACACAGTCAGAAGATCTGGAAGACCTGGGTTTAAATCTCCGTTGGGCATCTCCGTGTGGAATTTGCATGTTCTCCCCGTGCGTGTGTGGGTTTTCTCCGGGTACTCCGGTTTCCTCCCACATTCCAAAAACATGCATGTTAGGTTATTGGCGACTCTAAATTGTCCACAGGTGTGAATGGTTGTATGTCTTTGTTTGTCTATATGTGCCCTGCGATTGACTGGCGACCAGTCCAGGGTGTACCTCGCCTCTCGCCCAAAGTCAGCTGGGATAGGCTCCAGCATCCCCGTGACCCTAATGAGGATAAGCGGTATAGAAAATGAATATCTGTAACAGGGATGTACTAATGGACCACACTGTGGCCGAGTGGTTAGCATGTTGGCCACACAGTCAGGCGATCTGGAAGATCTGAGTTCTATTGGGCAGCTCTGTGTTTGCATGTTTTTCCTGTGCATTCCAAAAACATGCCTGTTAGGTCAACTGGCAACTCTAAATTTTCCGTAGGTATGATTTGAGTATGAATGGGTGTTTGTTTATATGTGCCTTCCGATTGGGTAGCGACCAGTCCAGAGTGTACCCTGCCTCTCGCCCAGAGTCAGTTGGGATAGGCTCCAGCATACCCTGCGATCCCAATGAGAATAAGCCGCATAGAAAATGGATGGACGGGATGTCCCTTGAGGATTTGTCTGCCGATCCGCTGTATTTTGAAGATTGGATAAGATTGGCTTCCGCCACAAGGTCGGGCCAATCAATCAATTAATTTAATTTAACAGCGCCTTTCTTGACACTCAAGGACACTTTACTAACTTTGGTTGCATTATTTGTAATGCTTGGAAGAACTATTTTAATAACCCTGTTCAATCCCACCAATTCATGTTTGTAACAAAAGTGTATTATTTTTAAAAAAAAACAAGGGGATCAGATCGGATCGGATTGGCAAGACTATTAAAAAAGTTGCATGGAAAACCCAAAAATGTGGCTCAGGACATGTTTAACCTGTAGTGTATGTGTATGTATAAGTGTATGTATAATCAATACTGTATGTATTTGATTGAACTGTGAATTACTGAAAGACATCATATCAACTATTTTGATGACTTGTAAACTTTGAAACTGTGAATGTGAAACTAATTAACTAATAATTAGACTAATAATTAGTATTTGGTAGGGATGTCCCGATCAACATTTTTTGACATTCAGTCCGGTACGATCCTTTATATATATTTTTTTTGTAACAAACTTGGATTTGTAGGATTAATTATGGTTATCATAATAGCTCTTCAAAGCATTACAAATAATGCAGCCAAAGTATTTGTAACACGGGTGCCAAAACCATGTTGCTGTTCATTTCTCTTGCCCTGAGTTCTCGCTCTTTGAGTTACGTGGCGTGCGTGCCCTCCGTCACATGACCGCGATCAACCAATTAGCAGTCTATATTATAAGCTACGCGAGGCTGCTGGAGGCGTGCGAGAGACACTCCAAAACTTTATTTGCTACACAAGCCGAATACCAACCAGTGAACGCCGAGCTTGAGTCAAGTGTTTTAGTGAAAAGAGCGGAATTGGTCAGGTTTTGTGATGGCAAGCTAAGGTCGAACTTAATCTCAGCTCAACTGACTGTGGTGATCCTATCAGGAGTCTCACGTTCCTCGGCTCGGGTCGGGCGGTGTAGGCTCCTGTAGCCGACAGAAACTCTCGCGCTCACGCACTCATTCTGCGACCACCTGGCCCACTTTACACTCACACCCAGCACATGGAAACTTACCCTCTGGATTTTTAAACATTTGCTGGGTCCTACGAACTGTTGTGCTGTTGTGCATGTGAACTTTTGCTCCAGTGGTCTGTGCGCTACTGATCAGAGCTATGGACATTCAAATCTTGGAAATTGACAATCAAATATTTAAGAATTGTAAATATATTTAGGTGTAAGCATTTTTCACTGAATATTGAAGCACTGTAAATATTGCATTTTCTATATTGTTCTTTTCCTGAATGGTCGTTCTCACAAATGTTGTGTGCGTGTATTTGTTTTGTGTACGTTGAATACACGGTGCAAGCATCGAAGCAAATTTCAGTTTCTTCCCTCTCTCCTTGAGCCGTACCTTACCTTCTGATGCCATAGCCCATTGCTAATACATTGCACCATGGCACCCACTGGTTCATTAGTGCTTACCCAGTACTCAGGGCTTCATTGCAGAGTTTACACAGCATGACCAACAATATTGTTTGGCTTGTGAGTCAGGCCGCTAATGAAAATTTGTTCAATAAAAGAAAAAATGGGCGTAGAAAATACTGTATGGTGGATGGATATATTGTGTTGTTCTCAGCTGCTGTTTAATATGTGTGCTGTAGAGGGCAGTGGTGTTCAGCATGCTGGTTAGAGCAAGCGTCTGGAGTGCATTTGGAGTCAAGTGCATAGATTAAGAAAACTAGGAATTGTCGTTGAGTTGTGCATGTGCGGAGGAACTTGAGTGCTATGTGTATACAGCATTTGAAGAACCATACTGTTCTTCAAATGCTGTATACCCCCACCAGGTATTTTCATGCCATGTGTTTGCATTTAGCTTCCACACGGCAGACATGATTTTTGTTTTGAAGTAAGTAGGAGGACGAGTGAGTAGACATTAGTTAGTGCAAGATACTTACTACACTCCACAAACATGTTGCTGTGGGTGTTCTGGACACTCAGGTGTGGGAGGAGTTGGGTTTGGCTATGTAGTACAACTTTCGGTCGGCCTCAAAAAGGTTCTGGCAAACCGTCCAACACGGAAAGGGGAAGCAATCTCCTGTTCACACCGTTTACAGTGCGGACGGGGGCTTGCTGACCTCGACTGAGGATATAGTCGGTCGGTGGAAGGAGTACTTTGAGCCCCTTCTCAATCCCACTGCCATACCTTCCGTAAAGGAAGCAGAGTCTGAGGACACGTACGTGGACAGCTCAATGGACAAACAATATTTATTTTGTTATTCTTTTTTCCTCATTATGAGCTGCGCTGGACCCATCTCCCCTGACCGCACATCACTGCCGAGTACATGTAGCCAAACGCGTGTTGATGACCTCCAGATGCACTCTGTGTTAATTATTTATGAGCATAAAGAGGTTTGCTCTCTTGTAAGGTGATTTGCTGCAGCAGATGGCAATGGCGGGAAAGAGAGATACACAGGTGGTGCTGGGCTTAAAGAAGTCGCAGTTGCCTGTAGACACACAGTGGTGCTCTTCTTTTGCGTGTGTGTGTATGTGAATGTGTTCACGCCTAGCGCTTGACCTTTGCCTCTTCAATGGCCGAATTGATAACACACCGCATGCACCTTGTGGCGCACACTGCATAGAGAAAGTCCAACAGTAATGCGCACGTTGTGTGTCCCACAAACTTGTTATGAGCAACAAATGGTTGCCGAGTTGCCAAACAAGCATCATTTCCCTCACTTCTTTGCTCCACTTTTGAGAGAAGAGACACTCAAACACGTGCTTTTTAAGTTATGACTTTTTGAGACGTCAAGAAGGATAAACCTCCCTACTCATGGACACGATAGCGCCTGACCCACATCTAGTTAGATGAACCCTCCATGCATATGCAGAGTTGCAGCTTATGCAAAAAGTGGACAATAGCACTTCTTCTCAGTAGGGTTTACGAAAAGCCCTTTTGAACTGTCTGAATTCCAGCATCAAGGCTGATCTTGCACAGCACACCCCCAAAATTGTTAAAAACTACAATAATATGGGACATCTTAGCTTCATGACCTTTCACCTGTATAACATGCAGCGAATCCTTCACAAAAAGGACACACTCAACGTTTTGACTTGACTCATTTTATTTCCCTTTTGTTTTTGTTTTTTCTGTTCCAAATGTTCTTTTTTCTTTATGTACAATACCAAAAATAAATCTCTTTAAGGTTTTACATTCGACATTTACAAGTGCAAGGTGTAGCATAACTCTCTCACATAAAGTGCATTTTCTTTTTTTTTTAACCACAAGATGAACGTAAGAGGGAAAATGAAGTCGGTATCCTCGTACACACATTCACAGACCTAAGATGGATGCATAAAACAACATACTGTATTTCTAGAAGGCCATACTTGGTCCACATATTAGCTCTGTCGTGTTTTTTTCTTAATTGATACATCGTCCCTGCCGGTGCCCCTGTGTGTAGGAGAGACCCTTATAAGGACAAAACATAGGAGTAAAGCAGGAAGAAATATGAATGATATGGCCTCCTTTTTGTCTGCTTTCAGGCTAACTATTTTTAGCATGACCGACTTGTCTTCCTGGCCAAGGGAATTAATGGAATGATACGTACGGAATGATGAAGGATGAACGTGGACGTCTTTGAAACAACCCGCTGCCTCCTTCTCTCCCTTTCTCAGACAAAGATGGCCGAAATCTGATGCTGTGACGCACAAGACTGCTGACGTACTGTGTATGTTTTTTTCCTCCCAAAAAATCCAGCTATCGCATGCCAGGCTGAGAATTGATCACCGTCTATTCTGCGAGCGATCGATAACAGCAAGGTCAAGCGCTTGTCTGTTCTGTGCTCCTTTGCTCCTGCCTGTTCACGCGGCCTACATAAGCAAATCAAAGTAAGACACTAGAGAGTTGGAAAATATGGCACTTTCTCAGCATAATTTTCCCCCAAAGAGAGACATAAAAAACAAAAACAAGAGGAAGAACAGTGAAGAGAAATAGATACATTGACGACTCATGCCCTGATGAAACGTTACAAAAATAGACATTTCTGTACAGCTTTGCATAAGAAAAATAACACACTCACTGATTTATATTTAAAAAAAACCCAACAAACTATCCAGTATAGCATCTACGGTCCCTTCTCAATGTGTGTGTGTTGACAGTGAAATTTGGTTGTAATATGGTTCATTACAATTGGCTGTGATTCCACACACACACACACACACACAGTGAGTGGTCGCTCCACTCCTACCACAGGAATGCTTAGCTGACTAGTGTCATATTCACACATGAGAATTATTCATCGGAATTTTGAACAAACAAACATCTGCAATGCCAAATTTGAGATTGATTTGAGTCACAGTGGCAGCATGTTCCACTAATGTTGTTTTCGCCGTATTTTTGACTGCTTGGCGATCAAATAATACCAAAATAAGATTGTCCTGCTGAGTATCAAATATGCTTGTCAGATCTCTTACATGAAAATAAACATTTTAGTTCTAGCGAAGCCACAAACAAAACAAGACATCTGAGATTCGACAAAGTGGATCTTAATTGACAATTATATGGTGAGATGTGCGCCACAATTCTTACTTATTTGGTAAAAAGCGTTAAAATGATTCCCTGTCAAACAACCTGATTTATTTATATTTTTATTTTTAAAGTAAGTCACCAATCATTTTCCCAAAGCCATTGTCATCACATCCTTGCACCATTATTATTATTATCATAAAGGTGTTATAATTAGCTCTAGATGGTTCTAACCACCACAATGACTTCGCTGCTGGATGCATAGTTCTTCCTTTTTTGAAGACTACAAAGAGCTTCTAAGAGAGCATTGAAGTCCAGATACCAGACTTGAGGATTGTTTCATTTTATATAATTTCTTGTTTCCTCTTCTCTCCTATTGACAAATTTCCGTGTCACTATGCTTAATGGAGATCTTCTTTCTGCAAATAAACTGCAACTGTTTCTGGGTAAATTGTTGGCATTAAATTTTTATGCATTAAAAAAGATTTGAAACACGATCATGTAGGCATTCTATCCTCCCCTGCAAATGGCTGCACGAGAAAGCACAAGCTAATGGATAATCAATGGATTTGGAATGCTGTCTTTAATTAAACTGTTACCATCATGTAATTGGGAGACACCTCATCAACACGTTGGGAACATCTTTAATCTTCGTAACGGTTGGAAGAGATCAGTGGGGGAATCTTTCCTTTTCCTAAAGGCTGCATCATTACACCTTCATGGTAAAGGAGAACAGCCTAGCCTACTTTACAGCTCTCTCTAGACACCCCCCACTCCACCCCACAAGCTGTACCCGCCCCCACAGCAGCGAAGCATTCCCTCCATAGCAGCGCTCTGCAGTGGTGCTGTCTTTGGTGCTGAATGCCGCTTTCGCAGTCACGCCGCAGCCAAACATGCTTCCCTCACACTGTTTTATAACACCCAAGCTGGGTGTCTTTTTAAGGAAAGGGGATGGGGCCCACCTATGCGTTTAGGATGGATACTTTCTTTCTCCCTGCCTTTGGGAAAATGTTAATTGTGCTGGTTTTTTCTGGAAAAGTCCTTATGTGCTTGAAAGAAGATGTCTTAGTGAATCTAATCTATCCTCCCAGTTGATTATTCCCGCCCCCTATCTCATTAGCTCATCTACATCAGATTAAAGGACACCATTGTTCTTGTTTTCCCTATCAGGAGAAAACAAATTAGCTCATTGACGATACCAAGGTCATTCCTTGGTAGAAGTTAGCTCCACTTGAATTCCAAACCAAACCAGCATTCTGTGACATTCTAATTGCATAAGCATGCAGAGCTTTCCCAGCAAGATCAGGACACTTCCCTTCACACCTTCACAAAGATGCTACTCCTGAGAGGTAGACCTCAAGGAGGTCCTAATGCTTCATCAGGTTTTTGCAGTGACGTCAACGCTGGAGGTTGTCCTTGCCATCCTACCGCTGACCTCTTCCTGACGTCAGGAGTTGCCACACTCCTCACCCCTCTGCTCTGCCAAAAGCTCCAAAGAATGCGGACTGTCTGTGCTACACGTCACTGGAGGCGCGGGGTCTGAGCGAAAGGTTGGACGGGACGCAACCGCAGCACGCCATCCACAGCGACTTCTGGATGTCTGGGTTTCGGAACGCATAGATGATGGGGTTGATGACAGAGCAGCAGGTGGCGGGCAGCACGGTGGCGTAGGTGTATATGGCAGGGTAGCTGGAGTCGGCCACAATGGAGTACATGGCAAACGGGAGCCAGCATGCCCCAAAGGCACACAGGATGGCCGACAGCGTGGAGACGCCCTTGGTGGTGGAGATAGCCACAAACTGGTGCTGCACGGCGATCTGCTGCGCATGGCGGAAGGCGATCTTGCAGATCTGAAGGTACAGCTGCATCATGAGGGCAAAAACCAGCAGGAAGGTGACAGCGAGTGCCACAGCGTTGTTTTTAGTGACGGGCCGGCAGATGCTGCACATGGACTCGTCCCGCAGGCAGTTCCATCCGAGCGCCGGCAGCAGGCCCAGTGTGACACATGAGAGCCAGATAAAGATGACCATCACATAGGTGAAGGTGACCGTCCGCTCCGTGTGGTAGGTCAGCGCATTATACAGTGACAGGTAGCGATCCACCGTGATGGCCAGGATGTTGAGAACAGACGCCGAGAAGGCTGAGATGAGCAGTCCCACTGACAGAAGAGTCACCAGCTCCAGCGAGCCATCCACCAAGTAGGTGAAGACAAAGTTCAAGATGAGGCCCAGACCGGCCAGGAGGTCGGCAACTGCCAGTGAGCCGATCAGGATGAACATGGGCGCCCGCAACGTGGGAGTGTAGAAGAGCACGGCGATGACCAGTGCATTCTCGCACGAAATGAGCGTTCCTGTCACGCACAGGGCAATGTCCCACGGGCTCACATCCTGGACAGCCACAGCGGTGGTTGCCGGTAAGAGGTCGGGGGTGATTCGCACCACTGGCTCGGAGGAGGCGTTGGACAGCTCCTCTGAGAGACCCCAGGAGGTGGACGAGCTGACGAGGTCCAGGGGGGACGAGGAGTTGAGGCTGCCGCTGCTGCTTACAGCTGCTGCCGCGGCCAGCGAGATGATCATGGCTAGAGGAAGAAAGTGGGAAGAGATGGAGTAGAAAGTTGAAAAGGAGACACGGAGTAGAGTGCAAGTTGGGAGGAGAAAGCATGTGATAATCAGCATAGCAATGATGAAACACAAAATGGGATGAGGGAGGTTACAAGTGAGTAGGGAGGTGGCAGCAGGATGCAGAGAGAGAGGGTGTGAGCCCAAAGAGACACTTCACCGATCCAACGTAACCCATTCATTCATTCATGCACTCACTCATTCATGAAAACACTTAATTGGCACATTCTCCCTTCTACTTCCATTCTTCTGGATCCATTCTTTCATCTTAGCCTCCACGGCAGCATTCTTGCACGCTAAACGAAATGAGACCAAAACAAACACCAATCATGCCAACGTGCTCTTCCATCTTTGATCCGACACGTCCCTACCTAAAAGGTGCCACATTCGGAGAAAAAGGCTCACACTGCTCCCGGTCCGAACCATTTTCAACACATTCTATTTTTAGAGCCTCTCTAAAAATGGTGCCTGACGTCCTGGGGCATGGCGCGCTGCTCAATCTGCTCCCCTATTCACTGTTGCGTGCGTACATCTTCAAGAATCCATTCCTCCTCCTTCTCATCATCATCATCATCTCATCTGCTGCTGCTGATGATACAGTCTGGGACTTTTTTTTTTTTTAATGCAGCTAATTTTAGCTCAACGATCCAAAAATGACACGATGGAGCTCCATTCACAAAAAACGCCTACCAGCTAACACCCCCTCACACCCCCCTCTGTCTGTTCCAGAAGGTCACCACCACCACCATACGCCCCACACACATGCCTTCCACCCCCGGCACATCACTGCGGTAAAAAAAAAAAAAAAAAAAGAGAAAGAAAGTGAGATCCAGACTCCGGCCAGGATGTGGACCGATTGCAACAACAATAATAACAACAATAATAATAACAACAACAGAGGAAGAAGTGAGTTTGATTTAGCTGCAGCGTTGCGTGAGAGGAAGAGGAGGGAGGAGTTGCATTGGGAAGGAGGACCACGCCACACTGAAGAGGAGCGAGGGGAAAATGATCATTACCAGCTGGGTGTCTTCTTCTCATCCCCTGCAGGAAAACGGCGACGTCCTTTTTCCTCTTCTTCCTCCTCTTATTTCTTCTTTATCCACGCAGTCACCCGCGCGCTCCTCGCTGCTCCGTTGTCATGGTTATTAGGCTGCCTTCCTCCCGCCGCATGCACACCCTCGCGCAATCTCTAACCCCCTCCCTTCTCTGCCTCCACGCGCGTGACGTCACAGAAAGTCACCCTTCTCCCCCTGAGCAGCCGTCGTCATCGTGAATCACGCGAGGTGGTGGTTGAGGGGGTGCTCTTAACGTTGCATGGGAGTCATTTAGGATGGATGGATGTTTGACGGTGACTATCAAGCTCAGCGACGCACGACGGCAGCATGGATGAGGTTCATTGTAAGGGGGGGGGGGGTGATATTGACCCCAGACATTGAGCCTTGTCCCCCCTCCCACAACCAAACATTGCATCATCAGGCTGGGTGACATTTCCTTAAAGGTCACCAGCAGTTGTGCATGGCCACAGACAGTTAGACTTCATAGGTGGGGGAGCGTGGTTATGCAATGTCACACATGCACGCGCATAAGCTAAGCAGCCTTTATGTGGTGCCATGTTCTGTCAGTAGTATTATTTGGGCAGTCAAAAGATTTCAAAGTGATGATATTTCTTGTTACAAGGCAACAGGGCAGCCAGAAGCCAACCAGACGGAACTTTGGCGACGCTATGATCCATCCATCCATCCATTTTCTATGCCGCTTATCCTCATTAGGGTCGCGGGGATGCTGGAGCCTATCCCAGCTGACTTTGGGCGAGAGGCGGGGTACACCTACTGTGAATGATGATACACATAATATGGAAAGGCAGGATTGGAACCACACATTAAGTGCTTTACGCACACTCTGTAGCCGGTCTGAACTGACACTGGCTAAAAGTAACCTGAGTGAAGGTTTTATAGGTTTGGTTGACCTATAAAAGAAACTGTAATAACTCAAAAACGAAAGTAGCACAAACACTAATTTTAATTGCACAAAACAGCACAAACGCAGCACAAACAAATGAGACTATTTGAGCCGAGTTTTGAGAAGGTTGGGGGGCCAACTTCACTCAGGTCTAAAAGTAAACTCTGCGTTGTGTTCTTTGTTGTGGTGAATGAGTAGGAGACTGATGCAGTTCTCTTGACAGCCAGATGGGGCTTTTATTCTGTGCATTCATTCATTTTCTATACCGCTTATCCTCATTAGGGTCGCGGGGATGCTGGAGCCTATCCCAGCTGACTTTGGGCGAGAGGCGGGGTACACCCTGGACTGGTCGTCGGACAATCACAGGGCACATATAGACAAACAAACATTCACACTCACATTCATTTGTATGTGCACAACATACAAAATGTACAGTAACTTCAACAATGTCTCATGCGCACGTGTACGCAACAAAAATAAACAAATCAAATAAAGACTGCCCATTAAAGGTGCCTATAAGAACAAATACATGCATATATTAAACAAAAAATAATTATTGGTGAAATTAAATGAACTGAATTAAAACATCGACAATACAGCTTGAAGTCTTACCTGCACCAGGTGTTCACAGCGTCACTCACTCGCAACGTGTGACTGTTTTTTGTTTGTCACTTTTCAACAGCTGCTGCTATGTTAATGTCCAAGCAGAAGCTAAAGTAAAAAGATTTGATCAAAGATTTGATCTTGCTGCAAAAGACTTACATCAAAACGTTATATTTCACTGTTTCCTGGTAGCACACTTTAGGCATCATGGGAAGTGTAGTTCTCTTAGCATCAACATAAATCCAATCTCCCGCAATCCCATATTTAGGTAACTACACCAACATCAACATAAACAATTAGTAGTAGAAACTACAATTTTGACTTTAGTGAATTTTAGCTTTTGTTTCAATTTGTTAAAAAAAGTTTACAATTTAAAGCATCATGTTAAGCTCATGCATGCAAAGTTATCAAACAATTTAAAATGTACCTCTTTTTTGTACTAAAGAAGTTTAATGATTGTCCAGTCCTTAGATTTTGTCATTGTTGTTTTTGCAGAAGTAATGGTAAAATGTGATTTTATTCTCGTGAATCCAATATAGTGTATCTCGTCTTGTGAGTTGAGTGATTGTGACACTGCCATGTCTGCGGGACAGGAAGCTGTGCTCTTATTTTGGTGTGCTGTGCTTGCTGCTGGTGCTAAGAGGCAGCCAATTAAGCGCAGCTGTTTACAATCCCAATTAGCGGGATTTACACTGTAAGCCCTGCACTGTCACAACGACGGTGCTGGTTCATCACCTCAATCAAGGTCGTGTTCCTTGCCGAGACGGTAACATAGCGCTTCCTTACACCTCCGCTTCCCGTGCTGTCCCGCCCCATGCTCCTTTGCCTGTGCTGTACATGGTCTCCATCTTACCTGAATGCTAATCACGGCATGTTGCTAATCATGCGTCTAAATGCCATCTTGATATTCCACAGCTTTGAGGTGGATGCATTATCTCCAGACAGGAGAAATGCTCACTAAGACAGATTTAGACAGATTTGTGGTTCTCTCAAACACTATTTGAGAGAAATAGGCCTTTTGTGAACATTCATTCATTCATTTTCTATGCCGCTTATCCTCATTAGGGTCGAGGGTATGCTGGAGCCTATCCCAGCTGGCTTTGGGCGAGAAGCGGGGTGCACCCTGAACTGGTCGCCAGTCAATCACAGGGCCTTTTTGCGAACAATAAAGTTCAAAATCTTTCATCTCATGAAAGATAGGAGCATAAACAAAAGTGTTGTTTTTATATTTTTGTTGAGTGTGACTTACCACCACCTGTGTGTGTGACTGTGGATGAATAATGAGTTTCACTGAGCACTTTAAAATCCAATCCATTATTCTTAGTATTCTTATTAGCATTGCTTATATTACCATCTCCTGAGGAAAAAAGTGCTGTTACAAGACAGACTCACAGTTTCTAACTGAAGCATTTGCTTGTGTTTATAATACTCCAGGCTCTACCCGCTATTTTTACACAGCTTCAGAGTGAATCATCCCACATAATTAGCATACAGATGCACTGTACGTGTGTGTGTGTGTGTGTTTTTATTGACGACTCCATTCATCTTTTCTAGCAAAGCGTCATGGGGAATTGAGAGCTGTTACATTAGTGCCCTGTTTTGCTTCAGAGCTGGCCTGACTCACTCGCCGTGCCGTTTTGTGGTCTTCTGCATTCTGCATGCCACCCACCCTCTCTCACGCACACACCCACTTGGCTGTCTTTTATGACAAGGCACACCAAAGTCAAACTGTATTACATCACGGGTGACTTTCCATCATCACAGGACACCGTTGGTGTCCTCCAGAATGACTTTGAATGTTTTTTCTGCAAAAATGGGATCCAAATCTCCCATGCTCCACAAATGCAGGGGAAAATCTTGCAAAAGGGATGACTAACAGGTACACTCACGCACATTCCCTGCGGTTTTCTCTCACATCCCTTTTGTTGTTTAACTGGTGGGCTTCCTTTGCAAATTTCTCTCTCAAAGGCAAAGGGCTGCTTTGGAGTGCCACGGCTGAATTACACGTCAGCGTCACAGCGCCGGCGTAAGCAAAGCTGGCTTGCTCCCCCTCCAAACCCTTCGGCAGAACTTGACTTGCACCTTCAAAAAATGTTTACCTCGTGACAATGGCGGCACAGACTGCAGAGCTGTGATTTGGTGGTCTTATTTTAGTACATCATTTCCGGTTTTGCCTCTCTTTGTAAGCACAAAATGTCCGCAAAGAAATATAGATATACATTTTTAGATGTACATTTCCAAGAGAAATTCATATTTCCAGCAGCTTTTCACAACATAAGGCAAGACAAATAGAATAACAATAAATGGCCGCACAGTGGTTGAGTGGGTAGCACATTGGCCTCACAGTCAGGAGGTTAAGGGTTCAAATCTCCGTTGTGCATCTCTGTTTGGCGTTTGCATGTTCTACCCGTACGTGTGTGGGTTTTCTACAGGTACTCCGGTTTCCTCCCACATTCCAAAAACATGCATGTTAGGTTAATTGGCGACTCTAAATTGTCCATTGGTATGAATGTGAATGTTTGTTTGTCTATATGTGCCCTGCGATTAACTGGCGCTTATTCTCATTAGGGTCGTGGGTATCTTGGAGCTTATCCCAGCTGACCAAGCTGACGGCGGGAGGTGGAGTACACCCTGGACTGGTCCCCAGTCAATTGCAGGGCATACAACCATTCACACTGTAATGGACAATTTAGAGTCGCCAATTAACCTAACATGCATCTTTTGGGAATGTGGGAGAAAACCGGAGTACCCGGAGAAAACCCACACACGCACGGGGAGAACATGAAAACTCCACACAGAGATGCCCAACGGAGATTCGAACCCTGATCTCCTGACTGTGAGACCAACACCACTCATACACTGTGCGGCTTTTTCTAAGATGAATTAATAAATTATCACTGTATTGTTTTGTGGCTGACTATGGTGTATTATTAGTCAAACGCGGTGTTGTCTGGCATAGAGCGTTTGTGCAGACAAACAAGCCTCGCAACCTTTCGAAGGGCGTCCACTACATGGAAAAAGAGGTTGTCTTGTGGCATTGCTATTTGACTATAAACTGTGCATGTTTAAAAGCCTTTTACAGATCTATCTGCATAGATTTCTTGTGGAACACGAGTGTGGTAACATTTTTAAAAAGGAGTAGCAAACCCACTAAGCATAATCTCCTCTCCTCCCTTTCACTCTTTGCAAAAGTATGTCAAAGTAATGTTAAATGTTAATCTATACATATGTATGTATGTATTATTTCAATGTAAAACTGTGCATGGTAAAAAGTCTTTTACCACCTCTCCTAATCTCCTCCCATCCCCCTCCTTTTTTCCAAAGATAGCTAAAAGTGATGTTAAGTGTTCAGTTGTCAATTAATTTGTAATTATTTGTGCATCATTTTCAAGATTGTAAAACAATAATTATTGTATATAAAACCTGTTTTGTGTTCAAATGTTTTGGTATGCAGTAAATATGTAAATAAATGCAGTAAATAAATTAGAGGCTAGCTACTGAGCTAGCTAGCTAGCTAATATTTAAAGCCATGGCTGTCTGTTGCACATTATAGCTGAGCAATGTGGTGTAAACAAAAAATACAAGGAGTGTAAAGGTAGGTATTGTAGGGGTGTTATTTCATGTCTAGAGGGCTCTAATAAAAGTCAAGATTGTATTTAGAAAGTCATAAACAGGTTTCCTATGCTCTAACTAACACAACATTTCATTTATTAATATTCAGTTCTAGAACCAACCAAGCGTGATAAACAAGGGATGATTGTATGCAAAAATGAGCAGCTATATGAAAATAATATAAATATGAGTGGTTTTGCATGTGTGCAAAAAAAGTAACTGATATTCCAGCGACTGATATTCAGTCGCCATTGTTCTTCACTATTAAAGTCACTTTTAGGAATGTTACATTGTTTGTATGTTGCATGCTCGGCTACCGCCGAAAAGTTATAACATGATCAAACGGTCATCAGGAGGGCTGATGCGACTATGCTGTAATTTGACCATTTTTATTTAAGGTCCACTTTGTGAGGCTTGCTATTTCCTGTCCACTGATTTTGACATTTTGGATGGACAAATACCAGATTTGGCCACCGAAGACCAGGTCAAGTATCGGAGTTCAAGTATCTCGGGTTCTTGTTCACGAGTGAGGGAAGGTTGGAGCGTGAGATCGACAAACGGATCGGTGCAGCATCTGCAGTAATGCGGTCGCTTTACCGGACCGTCGTGGTGAAGAGAGAGCTGAGCTGGAAGGCAAAGCTCTCTGTTTACCGATCGATCTACGTTCCCACCCTCACCTATGGTCATGCGTTATGGGTCATGACCGAAAAAACGAGATCGTGGATACAAGCGGCGGAAATGAGTTTCCTCCGTAGGGTGGCTGGACTCACCCTAAGAGATAGGGTGAGGAGCTCGGCCATCCGGGAGGATCTCAGAGTAGAGCTGCTGCTCCTTCACCTCAAAAGGAGCCAGTTGAGGTGGCTCGGGCATCTAGTCCGGATGACTCCCGGGCGCCTCCCTGGTGAGGTGTTTCGGGCATGCCCAGTCGGGAGAAGGCCCCCGGGAAGACCTAGGACACGCTGGAGGGACTATGTCTCACAGCTGGCCTGGGAACGCCTTGGTGTCCTCCCGATGGAGCTGGAAGAGGTCGCTGGGGACCGGGAAGTCTGGACTTCCCTACTGAAGCTGCTGCCCCCGCGACTCGGACCCGAATAAGCGGAGGAAAATGGATGAAAATGGATGGATGGACAAATAATAAATAGTCATCGCCTGACAGTAGAAGCTAAATGCATTTCCCAAAAAGAATGCAACCATAGCACTTACCATGGATTAGCATGGAGTGGATGATTGCTCGCGGTTTTAATAGGAGTGCCCTTGTTGTTGCACCTGTGCACACACACAGGTGCAACCATGGTGAAGTGCTGCATCAATGCACTTTTTTTTCTGACACTCGCAGTGGTGACTCATCCCTCTCCCTGCATCATTTACACGGTGCGACAAACTTCCACTCTGCTTGTCACCGGGATGAACGCTTAGAAGCTTAAGGATTTGAGAAAGGTGGACTTTCCAGGCCCCCGTCGACTTTCTCATCAGCACTGTTGGTACCCGAGCAGTCGCTTCGTTAGTGGCGACCCTGGGGAGCCATAGCTCGCCTTTGATTAAAGGTCTCTGTTAAAGGTCAAAAGGGACGCTCTGGGGGCTAATTGACAGACCAAAGGCAAGACCGTTGCCCTGATGGAAATGTACATTTTTGCACCGTCAAACAAAGGCAACTTTGATGGGGCTATGATCATTATAAAGTACAACACGCACACAGTGCTTGTGTCTGTCCTCATCACTTCACTTTGTCACTTTTCAGTAGTCGCCTCAGTGGATGAAAGTCCAGGGCTGTCAATGCCCTGGTGCATACCAGTCTGCATACCAGTCAATGCAGCCTAGTCGTAGCAGCTTTTTTCTGGGCGTGTCTGTCACCAAACTCATACCTGCCTAGTTTGTGTAGATGGGAAACAATTAATGCACACCCACACTTGCACTTAACATTTTCAGTGCATAAGTGCGTTCCAATGACAAATACGGCAAACCGCAGTACACTATAAGTATTCGAATATTGGGCTCAAGGCGCCCCCAACAGTGTGCCATAATGGAGCATGACCACCCTCATCATCGCCATTTTGACTACACAGTGGAAGGGGAGGGACTTAACTTGAGTGGTTGCAATCCACAAGTAAAAAGGAGAGAAGAAGAAGAAGCGGATAACCTTTGGGGTACAATGACATAATACATAATATACACCTTTAAGTGCAAGTACGGAAGTGTATTAATTAAAACAGCCTAGGTGTTGATTCCATAGAAAAATATATTAAATGCTGAACCGAATATTTCCCTGTGATTGACTGGCGACCAGTCCATGGTCTACCCCCCCTCTCGCCAAACCCAGGTGGGATAGGCTCCAGCATATCCGCGACCTTAATGAACATAGGCGGCATAGAAAATGAATGAATGAATGAATCAACCGAATATAGCATGGGTGGACTCGGACAAAAATTTGTTTCTGGACTTTTTGATGCAGACTGGCCCTCTACAATCCACACGCATATGCTGTGCCAGCTTGCCCTATTGCACAAGGCAAGACTTTGGAGTGGCCTTACATCACATACTAAACAATTTCTCTCTATATCACGTGTCAAACTCAAGACCTAGTGACCAGATTTGTATTTATATATACTGTATATACTGTACAGGCCAAAAGTTTCACACATATTTTCATTCAGTGTGTTTTCTCTTTTTAATGACTATTTAAATTGTTAGATTATCAAAGCTATGAATGAACACATGTGGAGTTATGTACTTAACAAAAAAGTGTGAAATAAATCTAAATATGTCTCATATTGTAAAAACATATTTTATGTCTTATTATTTTTTCTGATAGCCCTGCCAACCCTTGGTGTTCTCTTAATGAGCTTCATGAAGTAGTCACCTGAAATGGGTTTCACTTCACAGGGGTGCCTTGTCAAGGTTACTTAGTGGAATTTCTTGCCTTATTAATGCGGTTGGGACCATCAGTTGTGTTTTGTTTTTTTTGCCCCCTTCCTGACTTTTTGTCACACTTAAATGTTTCTGCTCATAAAAAATACTTAACTATTAGTCAAATAACATAATTGAACACAAAATGATGACTGCCAAAACTTTTGGGGAAATATCTTGTGGACTGACGAGACAAAAGTTGAACTTTTTGGAAGGTGCGTGTCCCGTTACATCTGGCGTAAAAGTAACACAGCATTTCATAAAAAGAACATCATACCAACAGTAAAATATGGTGGTGGTAGTGTGATGGTCTGGGGTTGTCTTGCTGCTTCAGGACCTGGAAGGCTTGCTGTGATAGATGGAAACATGAATTCTACTGTCTACCAAAAAATCCTGAAGGAGAATGTCCGGCCATCTGTTCGTCAACTCAAGCTAAAGCCATCTTGGGTGCTGCAGCAGGACAATGACCCAAAACACACCAGCAAATCCACCTCTGAATGGCTGAAGAAAAACAAAATGAAGACTTTGGAGTGGCCTAGTCAAAGTCCTTGTTACGTTCACTTGCGTTGCGCTCTGTGTTTTCTCCCTTCCCTTCTTCTGGGCGTGTGTTCTGGTTGCAGGAGCTGCCATGGCAACTGGAGGCGGGGCCACGGGACGCACTTGCATCGCAAACGTTTGATTGCAGTTATTGCTGCTAAGGGTTATTAGGTGCAGGGGCAATTACTTTTTCACACAGGGCTATGTGGGTTTGGATTTTTTTCTCCCTAAATAATAAAAACAGTCATTTAAAAATTGCATTTTGTGTTTACTTGTGTTATCTCTGACTAATATTAATTATTGTTTGATGATCAGAAACATTTTGTGTGACAAACATGCAAAAGAAAAATAAGTCAAGAAGCGGGCAAATAGTTTTTCACACCACTGTATATATATATATATATATACATATATATACATACATATATATATATATGTGATCCTGATATTATTATAATCTTTTTTATTTTAATTGTATTTTATATATTTTAATTGTATTATTATTAGTTTGGTTTATTTTTTGCTTTTTTTTTTCCATGAAATCTTCCACTCGCATTTTAGACTCCATCCCATCCTCCCTTGTTACACAATGCCTACCCACTATGTCCCGAATTATCATTAAAACTGTAAAAACTCCTCTCTTACCTCCTCCACTGTCCCTCTGTCGTTAAAACTGGCTGCCATCACGCCTATCCTCAAGAAACCTGGACTCAATCCTGATAGTTTCAATAACTTCCACCCTATATTAAACCCATATATTCCTCTCCAAGGTCATTGAAAGTGCTGTCGCCACCCAAATCAGGGCCCATCTCAACAACGACAAACTGAATGAACAATTTCAATCCAATTACTTACCATAGCACAGAAACTGCCCTCCTCAAGGTCACAAACGGCTTCCTATTTTTTGACTCTGTCCTACTCTCTGAGCTCATCCTCATTGACCTCCCTGCCACTTTTGACACAATCAAAATTACATCAGCGTCAGTGGTGGCTTCTGGTCATTCAAGGAGGGGAAGCTCTTTTTTTCTGACCTAAATCATAAATGTATTTATTTATTTCTATGTAAATTCTACCCTCTGTTCACACAGAGTCTGTTCACAAACAGTCCATCTTTTTCAATAACTGCACCTCCTCTACTGCCTCCCTCTCCCAAGTCAATCCTTAAAGTTCAGTGTTTGGTCCTCTCCTCTTCATCCTCTTCATTTGCTTGCTAACTTGCTGCCAGCTCTGTGTATCCACTCACTAGTACTAGGACAAAGATACTGAATGCCTGACAAAGGCATCACCCTCCGGCCATTCCACTGTAGAACCAATGCTTACAGACACATGCAGAGTGAACCCTCTTGTCATCCAGCACGTGTGGTAATGAGAGACGAAGAAAACATGCATGGAGGCATGCGCACGTCAGACCCACTGATGTGCAATGGAGCACCCTTTGGTGAAAGCATCACATATATGTGTCATGAAAGCAACTCATAGATAGCAAGATGCACTAGTTAATTTTTGCGATATATTATGCCACGTAAAGTTCATAGACAGCCACACACGTTAGTCATATTCGGAAAGAGCCAATTGATGAGCTTGTCTGCACACCAAAAAATAAATCAAGGTCGGCCCACAGGGAAAACTCAACCCTCCAATATAGCCATCCAAAGAATCCAGAGATTTACTAAGCGTCCAGTTAGATTGCTGCCGTCATGCCCTATACTTTAACATAATACAAGGGTTAAACAGCATGCTGTGCAAGGCTTGTTAGAATCGAATGATGTATTTTCAGTGTAGAATTCAATTATTTTCCTAGCTTTTTCATTGTAGTTGTCATACTCAAATATTGCATCAATTTGAGTTTGCTGAATGTCAGCCTCGAGACCCATCCCAGTCCGTTTCGGCACACACACTTCCCCTGCATTCAAACTGCATTCATTTCCTGTTGAGACAAGTAGTGATGTGTGTTTGTGTGTGTGTGTGTATTGTTCAGCTTCCCCAATGCAGTATATAAAAATGTTAATGTTAAATTGCACTCTCATGGCACCTGCCAGTTTCAGTTTGCCAGCATGTCGCAAATAATTGAAGATATATAATGTTGCAGAAACCACTACCTTAATGTAAGTGTGACAATACTTTTCTTACCAACCTGACAATAAAATCGAATTCAAAGAAATGTCATACGTGAGGTAATCGCAGTGCATCACCAACCATGAACTTTGCTGCACATTACGAAATCTTTGTGTGTGTGCATAGGCCTACTTCACACCTAAACTGTGGCCATGTTGGGCTAGTGCAATGCGTATGAAATAGTGGGGAGGCCACGGCACCGCACAAACAACTGTAATGCGATTCTTGCAAGTTTGTACTGATAATCGACACATTGTATAACAGAAATATATAGGAATGGTCCAAATAATCCAGAAGTGAAAACCCATGGCATGCTCCTTCACTCTCAGCAACATTCATATGCATAATAAATGTGTGTAATTTAATGAATGCAATTGCGGATGCGCATGTATGACAGATGCCACCTTGCAGAATAAAAAGAATTGCAACAACTCTAAATAAGATGACATGAGTACACAATGAGATCTCATCCTCAAGAAGATTCCCAAATGCCATTGTAAACTGTCTCCTTTGTTTGTCTTCCTGAGGATCCTTTTCCATGCGGGTTTTGATTTAATGCTTGTTTTAAAAAGTAAAATAAAAATGATCAAGATGCCAGACATGCAGCTAAAGAGTGACAGACACTCATGTCTTGGTGGATCAGCATCAAAGCTGCTCATTCTATGAATAAAATGAGTGTGCTCTCTTGATCTGACACCCCCATGTGGCTTTCAAGTTGTCTGTGTTAACACTAATGCTCTCTGACAAGCATGTAGTTGTGTGTGGACAGTGGGGATCTTTTAACTATAGGAGCTCACAGTGACATCAGCCTGTCAGTCTAATTGAATCACTTTTTATCCACACAAACTGGTCGAAGAAGGAGAGGAGGAAGGTGTGTCCGTAGGAAGAGAGAGAAGAGGAAGACCAAGAGTCTAGGGCTGAGATTAGGGACTTTGAATGTTGGAACTATGACAGGAAAAGGTAGAGAGTTAGTTGACATGATGCAGAGGATGAAGGTAGACATATTGTGGAGACCAGGTGGAAAGGCTTAGGAGCAGGGTTCCATCATGGTGTAGATAGGAAGAGGAATGGAATAGGAGTTATTTTGAAGGAGGAGTTTGATAGGAATGTCCTGGAGGTAAAGAGAGTGTCAGAGTGATGAGCCTGAAGCTAGAAATACACAGCATGATGTTCAATGTTGTCAGTGGGTATGCTCCACAAGTAGAATGTGAGATGGAGGAGAACGGGAAATTCTGGGCAGACCTCGATGAAGTGATTCAGGACATCCCTAGAAGTGAGAGAGTTGTCATTGGGGCATACTTCAATGGACATGTTGGTGCAGGAAACAGAGGAGATGATGTGATGGGCAGGTTTGGTATCCAAGATGTAATGTCTTGTATTTTTTATCACCAGCACAGACAGACATGAACATATACACGCATTTCAACAGCAGCTCAAATGTGCCATCTGTCCTAAAAAGGACCCGTAGCTGTCCTGCAAGATGCCTGGTGTAAAACACAAGTCCACTGTGAACAGTGACTGCACTAAATAAATTACATACATCACTTAAGACAATTGACAATTCCACATGTCCAAAAGGAGTAGGAAGAAGTAAAGCTTTTTTAAACCTACCTGTAGGATTTTCATCCTATTTCAGTACATTTCTACACTTCCTGTCACATGACCTTACTTACACATTTCAAACTGCATAAGTAGGGTAATGTGACAGCGTGTTTCAAATAGTAGTCAAGGTACTTGTCACGGTAAATAAATAATATAGTAATACACTGTAATATTTGGTTGTGGCATTGTTTTGATAAGCTTCTGCAATGTCACAAGATGTATTTCCATCCAGTGTTGCATTCATTTTCCACCAAGATTTTGCATTGATGATGGAAGAGTGTGACTGCTGCGCAAACCCTTCTCCAGAACATCCCATAGATTCTCAATGGGGTTAAGGTCTGGACTCCATGTGTGAAAATGAAGTCTCATGCTCCCTGATCCACTCTTTCACAATGTGAGCCCGATGAATCCTGGCATTGCCATCTTGGAATATGCCCGTGCCATCAGGGAAGAAAAAAATCCGTTGGAGGAATAACCTGCTCATTCAGTATATTCAGGTAGTCAGCTGACCTCATTCTTTGAGCACTTAGTGTTGCTGAACCTAGACCTGACCAACTACAGCAACCTCTTACCAATTTGCTAAGTTACATCCAGGTAGCGACTCTTTTTTTGGCCAGGCAGTGTAATAAATAGTAATAAATAGAGCAGAACACAGTTGGATTGTGGGTGAGTACAGACAATCTGCTCACAAAGGAATTATTAAATGTAGTAGTGATCAGATATAACATTGGTTGTACACCATAGTTCAGGACTGTTCTTCCTTGTATTTTGTAAACATCAACTGCTTGTAATATTTCTTGAAATCACTCATTGTAGAGCATTGTTTTAGTTCCTTAGTCAAACCATTCCGTAGTTTGATTCCACATACCAAAGTACCAAAGGTTTTTAGCCTTGTTCATTCATATAGGTTTTATATAGCAGTTGTGTTACATAGCAGATTGAAATTTACCAAATCAACAAAATTTTAATACGTTTTGAACCAGTGGATTTGCCCGAGACCCTAATGAGGATAAGCGGTATAGAAAATGGATGGATGGATGGAAATAGCGGATTTGTATGTTCGCTATACGGCGCATTATGTATTATCCTGATTGATCTTTTTGCAGTGCATTTAGCAAGTGAAGTGTACGTTTGTAGTTTTTTCCCCATATCTCCACACAATAAGTTAGATATGGTAACACCAGAGAACAATAGACAGTATGGGATGATTTTTGGTCCAGGACAAATTTCGTTTTATTCCTTTTCGAAGCATTTCTTTCTACTTGATGCTGTATATTTCTGATGTTACGTTTCCAATTCATTTTGTCATCAATTAAAAAATGTCCGTTCATTCACCCTCAGTTTGTATTTTCTTGCGAGTATCTTTTTCTGCTAATAGCATTTATTTAGTTAAAGAATGAAGATTCATGAAATACATGAAATGAATTCAAGTGCATGCCTTTACAGGCCTTGCTGGAAAAAAAGCATACCATTGTCCAAAATGCATATAGGAGCATATTAACTAGTGTGTGTGCTGAGATGTACCGTTACCATTTTTAAGTTAGAACAAGCACAAAAATGGTCCCCTGTGAGACAAATGAAGCAGACAATTAGTGGCATTTGGGAATCATTGCTTCCAATTAGCTCCCCTTTGGAGCTATTAGCTGCATTATTGGCCCACGCTGCTTTCTGTTTGACTTTTCAACCCTAGCCGCCGTCCACTATCGACCGCCGCTATTTCCTTACATTTAATTGATCACTCGGCTCGCTGTTAATCAAAGTAAACACACTGCTGCTGCAATTGACAAACCGTCTTTGATCTTTAGGGGTTTATACAGGCGTATAATGCACGTAAGCCTCAAAAGGACCTTTTAAGTTGTCCCAGAAAGTGATACTACACTCCTGATCAAAATTCTAAGACCAGTTGAAAATGTGAAAGAATTTCTATTTAGAAGAGTTTCAAAATGCAAAATGAACAAATGGGAGTGAGACAATTTTCTGACAAAAATTAAAGTGAAATAGGCTGTTCATCAGCTCAACGAAAGTTTAAAACCATAGCAGGAAAAAAACCCAGAGCCCCCCATAAAATAAAAATAACATTTTCCAAAACAAGGTAATTGGTAGCTGTGCCATTCTAGTTAATCGCCTCAAAAATTGATTTGGGCATGCTTGATGCCAGTGTTGTCAGGAGGCTAGTGGGAATGTTGCTCCAGGTGGTGAAGATGGCTTCACGGAGGGCATCCTCTATCTGGAAATGATGTATATTTTTGTTAACTTCTCTTGACATTCATCCCTAAATGTTCCTAATTGTTTTAGATTTAGACCAGGGGAACATGCAGGATGGTCCACAAGAAGAATTTCTTTCTCAGGCGAGCATCGTGAACTGCAACTTTGTCTACCACTTGACTTTTTTGTTCCTTAATCCACAGGATCTTTTAAGAAGTTTTAAAAAAACATCCCTCTATATATTAACAGTACCTGTGCTTTCCTTTATCACTGCTTATACAACAGTCACCACTTTTCAGGTGGTCTAATTGCCAAAAATGTTCTGCATAATACTTTATTTACATAAAGAGTGTTAAAAGTGTGGCCAGGGGATGATTTTTAAACTGCTTTTGTTATTCTGTTAAGTTCATTATATATATATATTATTAGATGTTACATTAATTTGCTTTGACAATACTAAGCCAAGTTGTGAATATTTTCTACACTGGATTGGTTTTAGTATCGTTAATTCACAAAATGTATCAGTGGCCCTCGCATCCATACATTTTTCTGTAGGCAGCCCTCTGTGAAAAAGTTTGGACACTCCTGATTTGCATTCAGTCCTCTCCTGGCTATTTCTTCACCGAGAAATACTTTGGCCCAGCTAGGATGGAGCCCTCTTGAAGCTGCTCACGTATTAATGAAAGTCCTTCACTTCAAGGTGTGCCCTTAAAGGTTTCCCCATCACTTCAAACTGAGAAGGTCCCCCCCATCACTCCAGCCTCAGTCGTCATCAGCCCCCTCCAAAGCAGGGAGAGAGAAAGAGCAAGCAAGTGAGCGCGGAGGATGTCACGTCATTGTTAATTCAAAAGCAAGGCAGATTTAGAGGCAGCGCTGTCGTGCGTGGAATAAAAAGCTCGGTCGACTTGACAGACAGGCACTGTTAAACGCAGGCCAAGTGGTACTTTTCACTGTCCTTGATGTGGTGCTTGCCCCACCCCCTTGTTTATTCTCGCCAAAAAGACCACATGTCATGTGACACAACCACCAGCAGAATAATGATCAGTTGTTGTCATGGAGGCCAGTCAATAGCGAGGCTCCCAACAAGCGGTCCACGTGTATGAGCCATGGCACTGGCTTGTATGTAGGCAGGATGCCGATACCTAAATAGTTGTTGTTTATTCTGTT
Source organism: Oostethus manadensis (assembly GCA_024372805.1). Classification (NCBI taxonomy): domain Eukaryota; kingdom Metazoa; phylum Chordata; class Actinopteri; order Syngnathiformes; family Syngnathidae; genus Oostethus; species Oostethus manadensis. The sequence goes on from QODF01000117.1 coordinate 3,294,546, forward strand.
AGGGGGATAAACAGTATTTTGGTCCTTCTCATAGCTATTGATGATTTAAGGCGAAAAAAACCCACTGTGCACATTCTGTCATTGCTTAATCAGACATATGACGCCATTGCTGAGATTGTTCTGGAACCCCTGTAGCATTAAAATGGCTTCAAAACATGAAGGCTTTATCAGAAGCTCTTCTGTTGCCGTGCTTGCCGGGGTCTCCCACCTGTTAGCTCCTTTAGTCTCATGTTGTCATGGAAACCAATATGCTGGTGACTCCAACACACAGAGGCCTCTTTGTTTTTCCACCCTGCCAGCCCACCCGCCTTCCTGCATGTGTGCGTCGTCGTGTTATTGTTACTGGCTCCCAAATTGCTTCCCATCGTGGGCCAGCAGCTTCAACACTTGTGCTGATTACACTTGGGGCTCAACATGGCCATTGTGACACTGCTGCATTAGACGGTAGATGACTCAAATATTCCCTATCCATGCATCCCACAGCGGTATTTATAGCTTCAGTTTATCACACAGTGGTGCTCCCATCTCGCCTTGCCTTCCCTGCCAGTTTACATGCGAATGCTTATGCTATTACAGTAGAACCCCAATCATTCATGATGCCATACTTTGACTCATGACCTCTTTGTGAATTAATTAGTCAGTCTGGGGTAGCAAAAAGTCATTATGGAACATTTGTCAACTTGCATAAAGGCATGATTGGAGGAGTTTGGGTGGAAGAAGCCCTTCAAACACCTATAGGATGAACCAGACATGATTTTCTTGTAAGCATCACTGGTCTCTATTTATGGCCCTATAGTGTAGTTATTCAGTACTGTGGGGGGGGAAATTAAGCCAGTTTTGTGCAAATGTTGCAGACATGTGCGTATCAGTCTCCTGATAAGCACATAAAGTGTATACCAATCTTTGCTGGGATTGGACCAAAAACCCTAAAGCTACAGCGGGTGTTTTTTGAAGAGCGCTTTGAAAGATGTGTGAGAAATTTTAAGTCATTTTCACTTATGGGGGTCAAACTTTGGGGTTTGATAATAACGCCAACATGTGGTGTATTTGTCAGCAAAATAACTGTAGAGTGCAGAGATTAAGAACTTTTTCCACATCTAATCAGCACTTAATTCATTCATTCATTTTCTATGCCGCTTATGCTCATTAGGGTTGCGGGTATGCTGAAGCCTATCCAAGCTGACATTGAGAGGCGGGGTACACCCTGGACTGGTCGCCAGTCAATCGCAGGGCACATATAGACAAACAAACATTCACACTCTAATGGACAATTTAGAGTGGCCAATTAACCAAACATGCATGTTAGGTTAATTGGTGACTCTAAATTGTCCATCGGTATGAATGTTTGTTTGTTTGAACAGTGTTTGTTTGTCTGTATTTGCCCTGCGATCGACTGGCGACCAGTCCAGGGTGTACCCCGCCTCTCGCCCAAAGTCTGCTGGGATAGGCTCCAGCATCCCCGTGACCCTAATGAGGATAAGCGGTATAGAAATGTTTTTATAATGTGTGAGGAAACCGGAGTACCCGGAGAAAACCCACACACGCACGGGGAGAACATGCAAACTCCACACAGAGATGCCCAACGGAGATTCGAACCCCAATGTGCTACCGACTCATCCACCGTGCTGCCCCTAATCAGCACTTACAAAATAAAATATGCTATGGAGCATATTAGGCGTACTGGCCCAATTGAAGCAATATATTCAAATGAGCATAAATGAGTCATACACTTGTTTTCGTCCCACCCCCAACCTTCCTCTCCCATTCCATGCCTCATTAGCATTAATGGTGATTAGCTCATCTCTCTGATCAAAAGAGGAAATCTCAGGCTCCTCTTAATAATTAATGCTCTTAAACGGCTTGGCGCTTAAAAGAGCCCACTGGCTTAGCTGCCACTCACCCGCCCTTCACTGCCGCGACCTTTGCCCTGCCTGAGTTCTCCTCGGAGTGCTGCAGGCTGATCTGTTCCTCACCACTAGGTGGCAGCATAGCAGCACACAGATTGACAGAGGCCACGTGCAAGTAAACCTGCTCTTATTGTGAAAAGAAAGCCGAGCATCCCTTCATTCTCATTTATCTCTTCAATACTAATTACTGGATCAATGAAGGGCTGTCGATGCCAGATGTTTGTAATAATGTCCCTCTGTGATCCATTGATGACCCTTTACAACTTTTGAACCGTATGCCTTGTGCCTTGTTTAGTCTGTAAGCGACACACAGAGTCAATGCAGAGGTCATTTTCAAAACAATGAAAACATTTTCACAGTTCAACCCCCACCCCACCGGAGCATTGGGCATTACCGTTTGTGGAAGGTTTTGCAGCAATGTGTGCAGAGGCTGACATCCCATTAGCTGGGTTAGCCAGGCTACATCCCTTTGTCAATTACTTGGCAAAGTCTTCAATTGATGATTTGCATCAGTAATTGTGGGAATTTTTTGCTAGTTCACATTTTATTCGCTATGCCAAAAAAGGGCACACCTAAAAATAGGTGTAAAATGCAGACAGATTTCTGCATGTTTAGAATAAACTAAAGGACTCTGATAACAATGTGCAGGTGTGCCTATTAAACAGTAATTGCAAATCTTTGGGAATGACTTTATCAATGCAGTTTTTATGTATATATTATTCAGGCTGCTTTTGTTTCTTGTGCTATGCTAACAAGCGTTCCCGTAGTGTTATTTACCTCTGGTTGTGCATTGCAATTTTAAAAATGAGCACTCTGCTCACTCATGGATGTAAATATAATTAGAGAACCCCAAACTCAGCGCTTACTGACTAAAGTATAGTCATTATAAAAAGAGAAAACAGCAGCAGCAGAGATTTGTGCAAGAATGCGCATTAAGCAGACTGATAAATAAATAAATAGGATTGTGAAGACATAATTGCTTGTGACAGATCAGTGCAGGAAGAGCAACAGTACGCTCACATGTGCGTGGTGATAATGACGACGCCGTGATTTCCCTTCCAGCACGACACGATAACACAGAGCTGTTAATTATCGGTCTGCTATCCCTCTCGCTTAATGCAGCTATGCATGGCGCCCCTCTTGCAGCATTTGACAGCGTGGAAGCAGGAGAGACCACCACCCCCCGCCCCATGCTAGATTTGAATGGAAATGTGTCACCTTGTCCTTGATTTCAACACGCCTCGGAGATGTTGTCTCCTCCCTCGGCCTTATGCTTCTAACCCATGTGTGGTTGTCAAGGGCAACTGAAGAATGGGGATGTATACAGTAAGGCTGCCACCTGGGCAGGGGTGTGGTTGTCACGCAGGTGTGTGCAGTGGCGGGACCCCCTATTGGCAGACATTTTGCACTGATTCTAATTCAAATGTGCACACTTACGTCCTCAATTCCATGTTTACATTGACATATACAGTATGTGAACTTGTGATGGTAGTTTCTCACCCTCTATCATTGGTTTGGTTTCATCCACTTCATGTGAGCGATATGAAGGGGTGCCGTTATCTCGCCTGTTGAGGGTGCCCATCCGACACATACTGCATGTTGAAGAAACGGGTGCTGATTTCTCCAGTGCACCCCGTGAAGCAGGGGTTGCCAACCCGTCGATCGCGATCACAGTCGATTTTTGGACTTTCCTGGTCAATTCCCAAAATATTAGAGAAAATAAATGCATTATCATATCAGTGCCACCCACACGCCTTGTCGCTTTCCATGCACACATCAACCCCAGACTTGAGGGCAGTCCCCAAAACCCGGCGCACTCCACACCGGCTCATCTTGCTTTTTCCCCTTTTGTCATGACAGAAAGGAGCCGTAACAAGGAGGCTTAAGAGCTGCACGCGGCTGCAGAGCTGCGGGTTGCCTACCCCTGCGATACCGGGTGTGCTTTTCCACGCAGCACCATTCAGGATTTTGGAAGTGATACTCTCCTACGTGCATGTTAACATGTCTCTAGCTTATGTTAAGTTTGTTGTGTCCACAACTGAACACCCCCTTTATTATTCTTAAGTACGACCCTAAAACGTCAATTTGTTGATCTCCACCACGGCTGAAAAACTTAATTTGGATGTTGACCTCCTTTTTGGACACCCACTTGATCTAGTGGGGGTAGCAATGACTTGACCCCCTAAAAAAGACATGACCAGTCCATATTTTTGTTGAACAGACAGACACGGAAAAATAAACATGAAACAAAAGTTACTTCATATTCGTACTTGACCGAGTAAAGTATTTGATGTCCAAGCAGAACATGGTGAAGAAACCCTTTACCAGAGATGCACACATCTCAGGAGGGATTCGCTCCTTTTCACAGAAACTCTCTGTATCCTGTAGGTTTTGAGCCTGCAGGTATGGCTTGGCATCTCAAAGTTCCACAGATTTTCTGAGGGACTAAGGCGAGGACACTCCAGGATCAAGTTGCTGTTTCTTGAGCCACTCATTCATTGCACTGCTAGAATGTATGGGGGCAATTGTCTTGCTGGTAAACCAATGTCTTGAGGCCAGGAGGTTCTCATTCAAGATTGCTGAAAGCCGACATCAGGATAGAGCATGACCATGACTAATAATGGAATGGAACGCTCTTTGGTTGTGTTCTAGAACGTGTAGGACATGCAGCTAATCTAACACACTAGCAGTGACAAAACAGACGCGCGCTTAATCATCAATATTCCTAACATTTATACAATCGTCCACATGCGTTTGCATCCGATTGCTGTGCGTCTGCACACGCACGCTCGCACGCACGCGTGTGCGCGTGCTGCTCACCCGCTGAACATCCGAACCGCAGCAATTGAGGCTTTCTAATCTCTCTCTCCCTCCCTCTCTCTCTCTCTGTGTGCCACTCTTTCTCTCTCCCCTCTTCCTCCTCCGCCCCGCCCGCCTTCCCGCCTCCCTCTGCTCTTCCTATCCGATCCAGATTCGGTTCCGGCACCCTCGCCGCAAAGCCGAGCACCAGCGGAGAGGAGCCGGTGGCGAGGACTCCGCAGGCGGCCGACGAGCGAGTGGCAGGCCGGGCGCCGGCAGCAGGCGGCCGGGGGAAGGGTAAGGCTCCTCGTCGCTTCATTTCACGGCGTGCTGCCGAAACGACTACGGTCGTGGCGGTGGCTCCGAGTCCAGTTCTTTCTGGCAATTTGACATGAGACTTCCACGTCAGGATGGGAGACTCTTCCTCCTTTGTTTGCTCCTCATAATCATCATCACCGCCATCATCGCTCCCATCGCCATCCTAAAAGGCCATTCTGTAGGACAACAAAGGGGGAAACTGAGAAGAACCGAGAAGTTGTCTCACCGTGCTTGTGTGTAAAGGTGTGTGTAGGTGTGTGTGTAGGTGTGTGTGTGTGCACGGGGGTGGGGGGGTGCAGGCAACACAACTGATTCCTCATGTCTTCATCTCTTCCACAGTTGCTGCTCCATCCGTCTCCCCCTACCGTGTACCCCATCCCAAACCTGTCCTCCTATGGCGTCCAAGCTGAACCCCAACGTCTTGCACGTGGCAGAGCTGGGTGAGTCGGTCCAAGCGGACGCCGAGAGAAGTCCAATGGTAAGTTGTAGATGTTTTACAGTGTCTAGCAGTTTGCAGGGCATCCTACTTAGAGCGGTTTCGAATGTTTTGCGTGGCTTATGATGAGCGCTCTCAGCATCCGTTGCACCTCACATGTATTCTACACAAGCTTACAAAAACTGTAACTCCTGTAGGGCATAACGGGACTAACTGTCACATATGGCTGGTGCTGTAACTTTACCCTAAATTTTTACTGGTGGAAATTCTTTTTTGTCATTGTTGTCTGAAAACCTGTATTTGGACGGTCACGGTGTTCAAAGGTTTTGCCTTGACAAAATCTTCTAAATCTATAAAATATACACCACCACCGTCACTATGGATTAGAAAGAAATCACAGAACTACTAAGTCAGCATGTGATTGAAGACTTTTGACATAAATATGGCATTTAGCAATTAGAAATAAAAGCTAGATGCGAAGTATTGCATTGGGTGTGTCCAAATACACACTAAATTCATCATAATATAAGCGCCATTTTAATACTTGGAGGAAAATTCTTTGCAGTCAGTGAAGCTCATGGACGATTGTGAGTATTAAACATGCCGCATGTATTTATAAATATGTCCAGAGTAAATGAAATGGCGATTGTCTTTATAATGTTCCATTAGCGCCGTTACCGGTAATTCCTAAATGCGGAATGCCATATATTTGTCAAAACTCTTAAATTAAACCCGAAAGGCTCCACTTCAATTACATGCGCACTTATTGATTGATTTGTAATCCATTGTGGTGGTGTATACTGTAAACACTACTGGACACCGGCTAGCTTTAACAAAAAAAGACGTTGATAGTAATTTTCAATGTTAAAAATTGTGGTAAAATTTACAGTAGCAGTCAGATGTCATAAGTCGGGCGTGTCCATCCTTTTGACAGATCAGTCTTTTAGCTTTGTTTACAAACTGTACAAATGTTATTCAAATGATGTTGTTGACTATCGCAGGGGTAGTTTGAAGTGGTGTCGAACTGCACTGCATCACACGGAGAGCGGTTTCTAAAACCTCTCTTGCGAGCTTGATGACGTAACCAAAACATTAGAAACAACTCTCTGTATTAAAGTGTGGTTTAGTATTTCCAGAACCGGGTACAGATTACTCCAAAATAACCCGCAGGGTATTTTCTAAACCAGCGGTGTCCAAACTTTACCCACTGGGGTCACAGGCAGCTAAAACTCAAAATACTGTATATATACAGTATATATATATATATACA
>QODF01000117.1:3301663-3359146 GCA_024372805.1 Oostethus manadensis
CATATCCAGGGGCCTTTTGCGACTCGCAGATACAGTTCTCATTAATATAGCATTATTAATTGATTCATCTTCAATTGCCATCCTCATTTACAAAAATGGCCAGGCCCTCGCTACAAAAATGTGCACATTGCAGGCATGTACAGTACACAAAGAGTTTAATGATAGCAAGGTATCACAAGTTAGGCCTATGAATAAATATTGCATATTTATGAGTTTAAGTCATTCCTATCCCAAACCCCCGCTACGCTTATGAAAATAAGTAGCATAAAAAATGGATGGATGGATACTCGGGCCTACTAATGCACAATAAATATCTTTATATTTGTATTTTGTGAAACGACTGCATTAACCGTATCACCTATGAGCTCATACTTGCATATACTACACACTGGGCTGCCATCTGACCCGTCTTGTGTCACTACAGGCAGGCGAGGCGGGAGACGAGTCATCCGACAGCGACGGCGAGCAAGAGGAGACGTCGCACAAACTGATCCGGAAAGTGTCCACTTCAGGCCAGATCCGTGCCAAGGTAGGAGATCACTTAATTACACCTGGTCCACTTTCTGTCCCACGGCCAAGTTTCCCATAGCCGAGATTACTTCTTATCCATTGCAGAGTCTTGCTATAAGAAATTATCATTTCAAATAAGGATTTCTTATTAATACTTCACTTTTGTTATTCATAATAGATAACTGGGCCACCATGAGTTCTGCTAGCTTTTCATCGCTAACTCTCAGACGACCTCATTGTTGCTGCGTTAAGTCAAGATTGTTATCCATCGACAGCATCGAGCGTCCACTGTAAATCACGCTCGGATCGTTCAGAGACACGGGATACTGCTCCCGGTTGCCATGGCGATAGCATCCCGTATTGGCAGCATCTGTCCACCGTTATTGGATATCATTCTGGCATCGATTGGCGGGCGCCAAAGCGAGGATCCCCATGTGAGGCGACATTAAAAGAAAAGCAAACATAAGAACTTGGTGAAGGGGTTTTAGATTTTGGCAGGTGTCGATCAAATCTAAAGAGTAGAATGCTTGACACGCTGAAGCCCTCATCTAGATTTTGCAAGCAGACCCAGTTAAAGTCAAGTTTGGTGCCTACCATCAAAATAAAGTGGAAACAAAGTGAGCTAGTCCTCAGGCCACTGCAGGTAATCAATACAAGTTAGCGATGATGTGTCAGTCATGTGACCTAGATTAAGCCCACTCTGCCCTCCCTCACAATGGCCTCCAGCGGATTAGGGTGTGTGTTGGTGTGTCCTGTCGGGACATGCACGTGTGTCGTAGCCCTTCTCCGCTGCCTTTCCTCCCCTCATTGTGTCGATCGTCACACTTGTTAGAGAGGTGCTAATTCCTCTCTGACATGACATCCGTGCCCCTGTCAGATTAACGGCACATCCGACAGTCCTCAAATAATCACGCAGATGCTCTGATAGCCCACAAAGATGATATGTCTCCCTTCCCTTGCCTTTTTGCCTCTAATTAAATATCTTTCCAAGGAGGAGGCTGGTGAGTGTCAGACATGTTTTTTTCTGTCAAACCAGCAGCTGCATTTTCACCGGACGGCCCCCGCCTATCAGTGGCGTAGACTCTTGGCAGTGAATGCTGGGTCGGCGCTGTTTTATGGTCGGCGCTGTATTCACCTTGTGATGTGACCTTGCAGTCTCGCTAATTGCAAGAGTGGCTAACACTCGGCCAGCGTGAATTTCTAGGATGGATGGAGGTTGATTCATTTTGTCTTCTTCTTCCTGGTGGCACTTAGTGACAGCCACCTTTGGTTGCTCTTACTCTTTTCAAAAGTGCCTCATCTATAAGTTTTACTTTCACTTGTGTCACAGTTACATAAGGCTTCACACTCTCCTTCCTTCTGTATGCCTCATAGGAGAGACGCTTTGACCAGGCCTCTCCCACACACAATAACATACCTTCATTATGCTTCTAGGCCACCTGGCATAAAACTTCTCATGCTTCCTCTCTTCCTCGCTCCAGTTTCTCCTCCCTCTACTCGGAAATTAATTGTCTTAATTCATTTTTCGCCATACTTTGCCCTCCCGGTGCCACTCCTTCACTCTTTTTTTAGTCCCATAATTGTCCTGTGGCCCTCTCGAGCTCTTTCTCAGCAGCTCCAAAAAGCCACGGAAATCCTTACCTTTCACCTCGGAATGTGAGCCAACACCCCACAAGAGACTTTGGCATGATGTAAGAGTCAAATCTGCCTTGTGCATATCTATTTCACCAGCTAAATGGATTACTTTTCCCATAAGGCGTTGCAAATGAGGCCTGCTGACCATTGGGAATATGGCTTTCTAAAGGAAAAGAACTACACGTCCCATAAGGAGTGTAAAAAAATGCAGCCCTGGGAACATTTGCAGCGCGCAGCTCTTTTTTAAAGCTGCGGGGGGCAGAAATATGTGAAGTCAAGAAAAGATGATAATATTAAACTTTGTCACCTAACTTCTTAGCATATCTGCATTGGATTGTTTTTAGCCCTTCCATGGAAGTGTTACCCGACATGCAATTAATGAGACGAGATGACACACGACATACGAGAACAACAATTTTAACCATATTTATAGAAAAGTACAATGAAAAACTATACCACTGGTCAAATACATTGTTTAACTGAATCACAACACAAAACCGGTGCATTTTGAAATGTTTATTCCATCCATCCATTTTTTATGCCGCTTATCCTCACCAGGGTTGTGAGGGCATGCTGGAGTCGATCCCAGCTGACTTTGGGTGAGAGGCGGGGCACACTCTGGACTGGTCGCCAGCTAATATAGATAAACAACCATTATCAACAAACAACCATTCACACTCATGTTCATACGTGAAATTTGAGTCGCCAATTCACTTAACATGAAGGAAGAATGGAGAAAACCCACGCACTTACGGGGAGAACAAACTCCACACAGAGATGAACGGAGATCTGAGCCTAGATCTTCTAGCTCCCCTGATTGTGTGGCAAAAACATTCTTACCACTCGGCCACCGTGCAGCCAAAATGTTTATTGGCCCCACCATTTGGGGGAAATGTTTATTGTCCCCCGAATTATTTGATGAATTCATGCATATATCAATCATAATCTCATAATCTCATAATCATAATCGTAATAATGCAATATTTGCATATCTTTCACTGTACTGACACGTATTTCCTCACGAGCAATTTGTTTTGTCTGTCCAGCGTTTGCAGCATTTCTTGAAATGCTTCCTTTTCAACTGTATTAAAGAGCAGCATCTTTTTTGCAATGCAGCAAAGTACACTTTCTGTGAGCGCACACCATTTTGCACTGTTACATTTGCATTCGCTTTGTCCACCAAACGTCTCAGTGAGTGTTGACTGTGGGGACAAAGGCTTAGCATCTCATTCTGTAGTTTTGCAGAGGGAAGTTCAGCACGTAGCCCAAGTTGATGGGCTCACCTTGCTCATTATTCCCACTGCGGGGCTGTGGCATTTGGCCTTGAAAGCATCTATTTTTCTTACTATTTTTTACTACGTTACTTTACATTGCTCCTCATGTGGAAACACTTCTGCTGTGTGTACGTTAGTACGTTAATCTTGCGAGATCTCACGACGGCCCTACTGTTTTGCAAAATTAAAAATATGTAAATGCTTCCCAGCATCCTTTCATTTTTCAGTATGTGGCCCTCGGTGGAAAAACACACTTGTCATAACTCATTCTGGATGACATGTATTTACTTTGTTATACTTTTGGGTACTTCCTGAGCCTCGTCAATCAATTTAAAGTGGAACAATTGGAATGATCCGCTTATTTTTGGCTTTTCATATTTAAAAGGTACATGATTGCAGATCCAAAAGAAGCCATGATGATATAAATGCATCAGGAAAAAATAAATCAAGCAATTCCAGTAAATGCAAAGACCACCCACCATGTGTGTAAACTTCCGTAGGTGTATAGTAGCAAGCTTGCTTTGTCCTTCCATCCATCCATTTCTATGTCGCTAATCCTCACTGGGGTCGCGGGTGCTTGCTCTCCCGTGACTTGTGTTATGCCTTTGGTGTCTTGTTCGGATATTAAACACGCAATTTGCAATAATTATGGTTATGCAAGGCGAAACCAAGACTTCTTCTTTCAGTACTTCCAATTACCAGGGCAAAAGCCATCAATCTATATATGAAATGTGTTAATTCTACAACAGGAGACATGTGATATTGCACATATTATTGCACAATACACATATATTGGTTTATATAGGAATCGGAAATTGACAGTTAGACAATTTTGGCATATCGCATATTGTCAAAAAGGCCAATATCGGACATAACTACTGATTATACAATCTGGAATATTTCTGGCATTTTTGAGCCCAACAATTATTTTTGGTCTTTTCCTCCTCCTTCCTGTTCCTGTAACTTTGCTGCAGGGAGCGTTTGGCCTCACCACTTTTGTTCACTTTTAATCTGCATCTTGCTCCCTTAACTTGTGCGTGCATGTGTGTGTGTGGGTGTCAACTGCATCGAAGATGAGGACGAGTTATAGGTGTGTGCGTGGGACGGTGAAAGAAACAGGAGAGTGCGCACGCACCAGTGTGTGGGATGGCCAGCATTGTGTGAGCAAGTGTGTGTGTGTGTTTGCGTGTGTGTGCGTGTGTGTGCTTTAATTTACGCCCCTGGCTGGATGTGATACAGTTGCAAGTGTTACGTGAGGGTCAATAGTGAGAGGAGGAGATGGAGAGACAAAAAGGAGGACAGGACAGAGTGATGAAGGAGTAGTGTAAAGACTTATGTAAGACACTCGCCCAACAAACATACCTTGTGAATAGCCATGAACAGGTGGGCAGCCCTGCAATGGAGCACTAAATGCAGCATAATGTAAGGCTAGAACATACCCAAACGCAGCATTACATGACTCTATAGGGAACTCGAACGCAGAAACAAGCAAAGAAATGAAAACTATAAGGTACTGTAGTAAAAGGGCACCTGAATGAAGCCTTATGTATTATAAAAAGGCACCCACATGCAGAATCACGTATATGGTCCAAAGGCAAACTCATGTAAAGGAATAAGACCCCCAAGGCACCTGAACGCCGCATTATGTGAAGCAGTAGGACACTCGAATGCAGCACCATGGCACTTGAAAATATCATGTGTTCATGTAGCATCATGTATTAAAAAAGGTGCCTGAACGCATCATGAAGTAAAGCAACAAGACACCTGAATGCCACAAAAACCTAAAGACATCTCTCTTTTTCTTTACGCCCCCCCCCCCCGGTCTGCTTGTCGTCCTTCCTGACGCTCTTATCCTTCACGTCAGTTTTGTCCCTCTGCCGATACATGCTTTTTTTTCTCACTTTGTTCTCTCCTTCCTCCACTGTCTTTCTCCTATTCTGTCTTCTCCATCACACCCTGTTGTTCCTCCTCCTATAAGGCCTCAGCCTGCGACAGGCCATTAACAAACGTGTGCGTGTGCGTGTGTGTGTGCGTGTGTGTGCGTGTGTGTGCGCGTGTGTGTGCACGTGCTGAGACAAATACAGAATTAATGAGCTATTTTCAGCGCCAGTGTCAAACATAGTGACACTCACATGGCTTTGAACATGTGCTAATGACAAGCAGAGCAGTATCTCTCATCCAAGGTGTGTGTGTGTGAGTGTGTCGGGGTGTGTGTGCGTGTATGTAGGTAGCGTGTGTGTGGGCAACTAAAGTAGTAATGTGTGCATTCAGTCAGTAGGAGCTGTGTGTTTGTGTTATCGCTAACAAGCTTGGGCCTGACGTGTGTTTGTATGTTTGTGGCGATGCTCTAATGTGTCTAATCAATCACTGTGTGTGTGTGTGGGGGGGGTGTGCATGTGTGTGCGTGCGTACGTGTGTGTGTATGTGCATTGTACTATTAATGTACCCCTCCATCTCCTGTCTGTTGCCTAATGGAGACTGACAGCACAACTTTGGCAAACACCATTTGTTTGTTAGCTTAACTACAGCATGGTGAGCTTTGACAGGATTAAGTGTACTTTTTCTTTTGGGAATAACAATGTCATTATTATTATTTGCTTTTTGAACCTTTAAAGGAAAACTGCACTTTTTTGGAATTTTGACCATCATCCACAATCCTTACGTGAAACCCATCCATCCATTTTTTTGCTCATCCTCATCCTCATTAGGGTCGCAAGTATGCTGGAGCCTATCCCAGCTGACTTCAGACGAGAGGCGGGGTACACCCTGGACTGGTCGCCAGCCAATCGCAGGGAAGACAAAAAAACATTCACACTCACATTACTACCTATGAACAATTTAGAGTCGCCAATTAACCTAACATGCATGTTTTTGGAATGTGGGAGGAACCAGAGTACTCGCAGAAAACCCACACACACATGGGGAGAACATGCAAACTCCACACAGAATTGCCCAATGGACATTTGAACCCTGAACCTCCTGCCTGTGAGGCCAACATGCTACCCACTCATACACCGTGCGGCCCCCTTACGTGAAACATGAACACATACAGTATTTATTTCCCTTTTCTTTGCGTATGGAAGCCAGAAAATGAGTTACTATGAACTGGCTAACATTGCACCTCATTGGGAGGTACCTATTTTGACTTTATAGCTCTTTAAAAAAACAATGTTTTATTGTTTTATATACATGCTGTGATCATCCATTGAGGTAATACTTACAGTATGCCGTAATTTTATTATTTAAAACATTACCGAAACGTATTCCTTAGTGCATTGTTTTCATATATAATCCATAGAAGCTAACGCTACTTCTGTCAAAAACAGCAGCATAGAAACAGCGACAACACTTACAAAGTCCTCTTTCATTGGGTAGTCAAAACACTCCCCAGGGGCAAAGTTCTGGCGGTGGACGAGTTCCACAAAGCTCTAGATGTTGAGGGATTGTCTTGGCTGACACTTCTCTTCAACATTGAGTGGAAATCGGCAACAGTACTACTGGATTGGCGGACCAAGGTGGTGGTCCCCCTTTTAAGAAGGGTGACCAGAGGGTGTGTTGGGGGATCACACTCCTCAACCTACCTGTGAAAAGAGTGGAATGCACCCTTAGGGATGGGAGCAAGGTCCTGCCCCAGGTGGAGGAGTTCAAGTATCTCTGGTTCAGGAGTGGGGGAAGGTTGGAGTGTGAGTTAGACAGGCGGATCGATGCAGCATCTGCAGTAATGGGGCTGCTCTACCGAATCGTCGTGGTCATTTACTGGTCAATTTGTTGGTCAGTCTATGTTCCTCCCCTCACCTATAGTCATGAGCTTTGGGTCAAGACTGAAAGAACAAGAATGCAATACACGACTGAAATGAGTTTCCTCCGTACGGTGACTGGACTCATCCTAAGAGACAGGATGAGGAGCTCAGTCGACAGGTAGAAGGTCCCGGGGCCGATTGTATTACACGCTGGAGGGATTATGTCTCACAGCTGGCCTGGCAGTCCCTCGCTGTCCTCCCGGTGGAACTTGAAGAGGTGGCTGGAGACCGTGAAGTCGGGACTTCTATCCTGAGACTGCTGCCCCCGCCACCCGGACCCTCATAAACGGAAGAAAATGGATAGATGGATGGATGTATAGTATCCACTTTTCAGTCTGTCCCGATACAGTGGCTTGAGACGTTGTGAGTGACGCTGAGATTAGCGAGGTGTTGTTACTCAGATAAATGTGTTTGTTGTGTTAGCTGCTACAATAACAATATTGCTGTAGCTTGCATGATATGCAGGTCAGTTATGTAAATAAAACACTTTTTTTAGGTTTTTTTCGGGGCTGCGTCCCATGTAGTGTGATGTTTTAGTTTGGTGCACAATCTCAACTTCAGAACTCACAGATAAAGTACATACTGTAAATCTGAAATAATAATACTTTAATGTTTCACATAAGCTTTGTATATGAGGCGCAAAAGTACAGAAAAAGTGCAGTTTTCCTTTAAACTCCAATTTCTTTTCACTTGACTTTGTGCACGTTATCTTTGAATGGTGCTCTGCACCAAAAATAGATTCACTCTGGTTTCTTGTTTGCTTTTTCACTCTGTCTTTAACAGGAAGTCACTCACGCACGTGCTACGGAAAATCCGGATGACTGTTTCTCTCCTGTGATGCTTGGGTGTCTCTGTCACATTGTCCTGACATGTAGCGTAACCATGAGTCAGCGACACACATCTGTTTATGACGCCTGCACTATGTGTGTGTCGCTGTGTCTGTGTGCGGGTGCACGTGCGTTCATGTGGAGCAAGGTCAATACAATAAAGCAGCCACATCCTCGCTGTCTGTCTGACCTGAATGTCCTGTTGCTGTTTTTAGCTGTGAACAGGATTACCCAAAAAGTCAGAATATAACCGTGTGCTAAACCGTGATAAACATTGGCATCAGAGCTACTTTATTCATATCCGAAGATTCAGTTCTTTTGCAATGTGAAGCCATTCCAGTTCTTCTTGCCTAGACTCCTATAGAGCTATCCAGGAATAGCGATCACTCTGCCCTAAAGTGCAGCTTCCCAGACTCCTTCCCTTGCTGTGTTCCTGCTCTTCTCCCTGAGTCATGGCACTCCAGCTAGGAGCCGGACATTGAATCATATAAAAGGCAGGTTTTGGAAAAATATCAGCAAGACAACAACAAACCCATGGTAGGAGCCAACCCCCGCCAACCCCCACCACCCGTTTCCTTTCAACGGTGCAATCTGGGCGATGAGAACGGCATGCACCAGAGTTTGAACAAGCGCACAAATCTCAAGCAACAGAGCGACCACATCCTTTGTTGCCTAAAAGGAGGTGATCAAATATCAGCGGGAAAATAAGGGGTGTGGGGGGGTTGTTGAACTTAAACTTGTGCATATTTAGATTTAGTCTTAGAGAGACTTTATTGATCCGCAAGGGAAATCGCTTGGTTGCAGAAGTTCAATGGCAGACAAAAGAAAAATAAAAACACTCTTTTCAACACTAGGAAGAATGATAGGAAGAGCACGTGCACTGTACGGTCACACCTCACCACATTGCAGTTCAAAGTTCACTGTTTTACTCGATCATAGTTTTTCAACAATATAAGAATGAATAAAAACATGCTGTTTTGTCGTTAAATATGGACAGTTATGAGTTTTATTTACATATTTTCTGCCTGAATTAAGCATTTCCAAACATAAAAATTGGCTAAATGGACTCAAATACAAATATTAGGGAAGATGCATTAAAAGACGTAATGCGATGTTGTATTCTACACTAGTCATTAGGTGTCAGTTAAGTAAATGTAATGTTCGGGGAGGCACACAGGCATCAGACTCGATCGCCAGAACGACAGCGTTTTATTGCACGTTTGAATTGTCTCACAACAGGCACAATATAATACCATAATAATCACAATAATAACAATCAATATAAACACGGGCTACTGTTGCAGCCGTAATCCACTCCAAACGAACACTCAACTTTGAACCGCAGACATCACTCTCTGTCCTCCACAAATCCAGACACATTTATTGCAACACACACGAGCATGAATTAAATGGCTTATTTTCCCTGATTATGTCTACTATCTTGGATCTATAGAGCATATTGGATACTATATTGGACTATATGGAGTGTAAAGGTTTTTCATGTCCATATGTCGCTGATAATGTTAAAACGTATTTAGAAGGTTGTTAATAGGTTTTCTTTGCTCTAACTCGGGTGGGTAAATCCGGCTCGCCAAACGTCTTAATGCGGCCCACCAGGCATTGTCGAATACTTTTTATTAAGCTTTTAACATCAAACTGTAGGTGGCAACTTGACTTGCAGTGCTACTGTGGCACACTTGATTTGCACAGGAAATAGTCGCATTAGAAGCAATCTGTAGTTTGTAGAAAAGAAGCCAAATAACACAACATGTCAACACAAACGCGAAACATAAATAAACATCAGTGGCAAAATTACACCCATGCCAAAATTACATATATTCTCACTGCAAAGCATGCTGGTTAGCTTGTGATACGCTCTCTTGCCCAACATGTCGGAATTTTTGTCGCATTTTTGCTTGATTGCAAAATCTGTTAAGGAGGTCGCCAGGAAGTAAACAAGGAGAGACGTTCACATACTTTTGATATCCAATGATTTATCCGTCATAGTTCATATTGTCACGACCGAAAGAACGAGATTGCGGATACAAGCGGCGGAAATGAGTTTCCTCCATAGGGTGGCTGGACTCACCCTAAGAGATAGGGTGAGGAGCTCTGCCATCCGGGAGGAGCTCAGAGTAGAGCTGCTGCTCTTTCACATCGAGAGTAACCAGTTGAGGTGGCTCGGGCATCAAATCCGGATGCTTCCTGGGCGCCTCCCTAGTGAGGTTTTTCGGGCATGCCCAGCCGGGAGAAGGCCCCGGGGAAGACCTAGGACACGCTGGAGGAACTATGTCTCACAGCTGGCCTGGGAACGCCTTGGTGTCCTCCCGGTGGAGCTGAAAGAAATCGCCGAAGACCGGGAAGTCTGGACTTCCCTACTAAGACTGCTTCCCCCGCGACCCGGACCCGGAGAAGCGGAAGAAAATGGAATGGAATGGTTCATATTGTTGTTGCCAGCATGCCCTGCGGGTACTTGTAAATAACAGATTAGGTTACATGTTATGTTATGATTTAGTTGTTGTTTTTTTACCCACAAATGTAGCAGTAGTTGATTTATGTGATGTATTACCTTTCTGTGGAGGTGTTTTATTTAGTTGCACCATGAGTAAGTCGTTCTGCTTGATGACCACCAGTATATACTGTAGAATCCCCACTGACCAATTTTTTAACTCAATATGGCCCGTGACAAAAACTACCTGCAAAATAGAGCAAAAAGGCATAATGTAACTACAAAAAGGTTTTCACACTAATTTTGATTAGTAAATGTTGATACTAATAACTCATAAAGACACAAAGATTTTTTATTAAATATATGTCCACATGTATGTTGTTTTTATATATCATATATATTTATACATCATTATATTTGTATTATTATTTATCAAAGGGCAGCTGGACAGCTCTGATGTAAATAGACAAAAACCAAAACACTGTGCTAACCCCCCCCCCAAAAAAAAATGTATTACTATTATGTATTATTATATATTATCACAACAGTTAATTTGCAGGACAGTAAACATTTCAAAACGCACTTAATAGGTTTTGTGACTTGGTTTAATAAAATAATTTGTTTGCTTGTCCAGTCATATGTTTCTATTTGACTTTTTTAAAAATGAATGTCAAAATCTTGTCTTGTGAGACACCTAATATGTTATATTCTTATATTCCAGTGGTTCCCAAACTTTTTACTGTCGCTTACCCCTTCACACATTTGACCTGAAGCCATGTACCTTTTACTCCTGCACACTTAAAAAGCACAAACCTTTTACAGTAACAATTGAACCTAATATTGAAAATTAGGAGTATTTATTTTGAAGATGTAGCATGTTGGCCTCATAGTCAGGAGGTTCAGGGTTCGAATCTCCGTTGGGCATCTCTGTGTGGAGTTTGCATGTTCACCCCATGTGTGCATGGGTTTTCTCCGGTTATCCGGTTTCCTCCCACATTCCAAAAACATGCATGTTAGGTTAATTGGCGTCTCTAAATTGTCCATAGGTATGAATGTGAGTGTGAATGTTTGTATGTCTATATGTGCCCTGCAATTGACTGGCGACCAGTCCAGGGTGTACCCCGCCTCTCGCCCAAAGCCAGCTGGGATAGGCTCCAGCATCCCCGTGACCCTAATGAGGATAAGCAGTATAGAAAATGAATAAATAATTTGTATTGAGACTTTATCATTGGTTGTATGTATTTTTGAATTTCTGCTTTATCATGATTGTTAAACTTTCTCCTTCAATTTTGTATTAAATTAATATGCAGACTTAAACCACAGCTAACATAAGTGGAGAAAAGGTAAAGCTCAAATTCAAACCATTCAAATGGAAGGTTGCCAACATTAGACTGGGATAAAAGATTTGTAGGATTATTAATTATCTATTTATCAGTGCCAATGTCATCTTCTTTTCCTTTCGGCTTATCCCGTTTGGGGTCGCCACAGCAAATCAATTGCCTCCATCTCACTCTGTCTTCTGTATCCTCTTCTCTTGCGCCAACTACCTTCATGTCCATAAACCTACTCTTTGGTCTTCCTCTAGGCCTCCTGCCTGGCAATTCAAAACTCAGCATCCTTCTACCAATATATTCACTATCTCTCCTCTGGACATGTCCGAACCATCTCAGTCTGGCCTCTCTGACTTTATCTCCAAAACCTCTAACATGTGCTGTCCCTCTGATGTGCTCATTGCTGATCCTGTCCATCCTGGTCACACCCAAAGAGAACCTCAGCATTTTCATCTCTGCTACCTCCAGCTCTGCCTCCTGTCTTTTCCTTAGCGGCACTGTCTCCAAACCAAACAACATCGCTGGTCCCACCACAGTTTTGTACACCTTTCCTTTCATTTTAGCTGAAACTCTTCTATTACTCTCCACCCATTCCAGCCTGCCTGCACACGCTTTTTCACCTCTTTTCCACACTCTCCATTGCTCTGGACTGTTAACCCTAAGTACTTAAAATCCTCCACTTTCTTTATCTCTTCTCCCTGTAACGTCACTCTTCCACTTGGGTCCCTCTCATTTACACACATGTACTCCGTCTTGCTGCGGCTAACCTTCATTGCTCTCCTTTCCAGGGCAAACCTCCACCCCTCAAGCTTCTCCTCCACCTGTTCCCTGCTCCACTACATATCACAATGTCATCTGCAAACATCATAGTCCATAGAGATTTCTGTCAACCTCCTCCGTGAGCCTGTCCAGCACCATAGCAAACAAGAAGGTCCTCAGAGCTGATCCCTGATGGAGTACCATCTTCACTCCTCTGTCACACCTGCAGCACACCTCACTACTGTCTTACAGTCCTCGTACATGTCCTGCACAGCTCTAACATACTTCTCTGCCACTCCAGACTTCCTCATACAATACCACAGTTTCTCTCTGGGCACCCCTTGATTGGCCTTTGCCACCTTTACTTTCACCTTACGCTGCATCTCTCTGTACTCCTGTCTACTCTTTTTCAGTCCTCTCAGTGTCCCACTTCTTCTTAGCTAACCTCTTACTCTGTATACACTCCTGCACCTCCTCATACCACCACCAGGTCTCCTTATCTACTTTCCTTCCAGATGACACACCAAGTACTCTCCTACCTGTCTCGCTGATCACAGTAGCTGTAGTTGTCCAGTCATCTGGAAGGCCTTTCTAGCCACCCATAGCCTTTTTCAACTCCTTCCTAAAAGTCACAAAACACTCCTCTTTTTTCAGCTTCCACCATTTTGTCCTCTGCTCTGCCTTTACCCTCTTCATCCTTCTCACCACTAGAGTCAACCTACTCACCACCATCCTATGCTGTCTGGCTACACTCTCACCTACCACTGCTTTGGAGTCACTGACCTCCTTCAGGTTACACCTTCTACACACGATGTAGTCTACCTGTGTGCTCCTACCTCCACTCTTGTAGGTCACCCAATGTTCCTGTCTCTTCTGGAAGAAAGTATTCACTACAGCCATTTCCATCCTTTTTGCAAAGTCGACCACCATCTGTCCTTCAGCGTTCCTCTCCTGGGTACCAAACATGCCCATCACCTCCTCATCATCTCTGTTTCCTGCACCAACATGCCCATTGAAGTCCGCACCAATGACAACTCTCTCACTTCTGGGGATGTTCTGCATCACTTCATCCAGGTCTGACCAGAATTTCTCTTTCTCCTCCATCTCACATCCTACCTGTGGAGCATACCCACTAACAACGTTGAACATCACACCTTCGATTTCTAGCTTCAGGCTCATCACTCTATCTGACACTCTTTTTACCTCCAGGGCGTTGCTAGCAAACTCCTCCTTCAAAATCAACCCTACTCCATTTCTCTTCCTATCTACATCATGATAGAACAGCTTGAACCCTGCTCCTAAGCTTCTAGCCTTGCTACCGTTCTACCTGGTCTCCTGGACACACAATATGTCTACTTTCCTTCTCTGCATCATGTCAACTAATTCTCTACCTTTTCCTGTCATAGTTCCAACATTCAAAGTCCCAACTCTTAGTTCTAGACTCTGAGCATTCCTCTTCTCTCTCCTCCTACGGACACACCTTCCTCCTCTCATTCTTCGGCCAACAGTAATCCAGTTTACACCGGCACCCTGAACAGCACCGGTGGCAGCCGTTGTTAACCCGGGCCACGTCCGATCTAGTATGGAAGTCATTTGTCTGATTCGCATGTTCTGGTTTGGCAAAGTTTTATGTCAGATGCCCTTCCTGACACAACCCTCTGTATTTAGCCGGGCTTGGGACTGGCACAATAAGACACTGGCTTGTGCCCCGTTGCGGCTACATTATCAGTGCTCATGTCATACTTTATCAAAATGTGAGCATGCAAAATACACATTTTTGACCCCGCATTACTATTAAAGTAATGAAGGAATTAATTCGGTTAAGTATTTCAAGTTGATTAAAAAAGGGTTTATGTTTTTAGGTGTCCAGGAGTAAGAGGTACGTGGCTTCAGGTTAAGTGTCTGAAGGAGTGTATGCAAATGTGAAAAGTTTGGCAACCACTGATGAACATACCTATCTTTAGTTTTGCTGTGTTGAGCAGTGTGTTGTCATGCTGCAGGATTCCAGTTTTTCTGTCTCCTTGTCAGACGGAATGATGACGAGAAACGTTGTGAACCTTCAAAAGACACACACGCCTGTGTCATGCATTCTGCAGCACTAACCACTCTGTGAACTCCAGAAGAGCTATTTTTGGCGCTGCGTGTGTCTTAGTTTAAGATCGGGAGCTTCTTGCAGCTGCACACATTTTATTACACACACTTTTTGTCTGTCATTTTTTTTTCTTTCTTCATTCCTGCCATTATCCGTTAAGATGCCTGCCGGTGTGAGCGTCCAGGCATGCGGCACAGCAATCTGTTGCCTGTCAGAACAACAACAACACACACACACTTGCAGACAAACACACTTTTACATAGTGCAGCTTTGCAACAGTGACACTCCATCTGCATGCTCAGCTTCATCCATTCTCGCCATTTTACGTACGTGACGAGTTGAATTCACA
The DNA here is from genome assembly GCA_024372805.1 of Oostethus manadensis. Taxonomy (NCBI): domain Eukaryota; kingdom Metazoa; phylum Chordata; class Actinopteri; order Syngnathiformes; family Syngnathidae; genus Oostethus; species Oostethus manadensis. Next base: position 3,316,690 of record QODF01000117.1, read on the forward strand.
CACGGTTTCTGACATAGTTAGCTCAATTTAATCACAGCCTGATAAGAAGGGTTAATTATAATGTTTTTTTTCCTTCCCACGCATAGAGTAGCAATGAAACTTCATATTGAAGGGTTACTACCTTATGTGTTTTATGTAGCTTGTTTACATTGTTAGAGCTCTGTAATCTGATTAGAGTCTGAAGCGGTTTACTGCTCTCACTCACTCCCTAGTTGATCACCAGACACTGGACTATGTGGAGAACAAAGGAGGGTAAACACAAGAACTAAAATGTCCCCAATTAAAGTAACTGTGATGGGCACTAAACTGTGTGTGTGAATTAACATGCAATAATGACTTAAATTAAATTCAAAGCTGAGAATGTTACATCCTTTACAAAAGTTTCTACTGAAGCCGCACACACGTACATACGTACGTACATACATACATACACATACACGGTCCTGTTTTACAACGTCCTCTGGGATGTAACGTCTAAATTTAGATGGGTTTGGTTGAGCACATCTGTGTTGTCAGTGCCTCATGCTCCCGTGCAGTTTTTCATTCACAATCCCCGATGGACAAAACAAAACAGAACATTCTCTTTTGAAGGCAGGTTTTTTTGTTGATAAAGCCAGTCTATTGTATCTCATCAAATAGCCAATTATACCGCTTAATTCTACTTTCGAATGTTGATTAACAGTTTGTCTGCCATTTTTGACCAAAAGCTCAAGCAGCTGAAATCGTCAAGCTGAAAGTAATCCTCCGAGGCCACCAAACGTGCCGCGGATATTAATTTTATCGGCTAAATCGCAGCGGTGAAAAAGCTGATTATTACAGTCCAGACATGCTGCGGTGTGTCTCATCCATCACGTTGTCAGAGACAGGCGACCGGGATGGCCTTAAATTGTGTGCCTTGCCTAAAATAGTCCTTAATGGTGTGTGTTATAAAAAGGGATTGCTTCATTTTAGGCCCGATTTGGATCATCGCCTTCATAGGCAGTGATGCGTTCAAATAATTACTTTTTTCAGTATCAGTAATCAGTAAATCAGTAAAAAAAAGTGTTACAATTTCCAAAAAAGTAATCAGGTAAAAGTTACTTATCCAAGTCATTGTGCGGTACTATTTGTGTCATTTTCCTTTGTAAAAAGATACAGTATGTTGTATTTGCTTTCTTCTTGTGTCTCTCAATGGATGGAGCAGAGAGGCGGGCATTTTCTAGTGGGAAATACAGCCATTATTTTGAGCAGAGGTCGCCACCCTTCGATCTTTGGGACTTTGCCGGTCGATGGCAAAAATATGAGGAAAAATAATTGCATTTACACATCACCGCCCTTCCGACCCAGAGAGTGACTGACAGACCCATATGCCTTGTCACTCAACATATACATACCCCGTCAGCTCGGGTCCTGAGCTCAGCTCCTAAGGCCCGACCTGAGGTGCCATCACACACCGCACTGGCACGCCTCAACCCATAAGCAACAAGTGTTGCATGACATGCACCTCCAAAAAAACATTGAAGCTGTGGTAACATTAATCATTGTAACACATCGCCGCAACAACACTCCCCTTCCGTCAACCACAATTGCTTGCCCAAAACAGTAAGCCATCAAGCCAAATAGATACAATCAAAACCCCAATGAAGAACCAAAAACGTCTCCAAAGTGCAGCTCCTGTGGCTTTGATCCACTAAATGTGTACCACTAAATGTCGCTCATTTGACATTACCTCTAGGCTAGGCTAGGCTTTCGGTTAATTAGTTCCAGTAGCATTCAATATTAATAAAGAGAATAGTTTCGTAGTTACAGCATAGAAAACATGTTTTTGACTTTCTAAATAAGTTTTTTAATCATTGTTAGAGCCATGGAATAGCACCTTTGTTCACTCCACATTGTGCAGGCTTAGGGATCACTTCAGGGACATAAAAAACGGCCGCCGCTAGCATACCAAGCTAACTAGCTAGACTCTCCAGTGTACTGATTCTAAACTTGAGAAAAAGTTTCAAGCGAAAGCAAGGAGAAGGACAAAATAAAAAACCAAAAACTTACCACTTCCACACGGAATGGGAGGAGAGCTTTGTTCCACATTATGTCAGACATGCCATGGCTACTTTGGTTATTTTTTAAACCAGTAATGTACAGTAGCGGAGTAAGAATAAATTAGGTAGTTTTTAACCTACAAACCAACAAATAAAAGGCAATTAGATTCTTGCCTCCGTGGCGGACGACGGTGGAAAAAGAAAATGAGGAAGAGGATGAAGGAGGTATGTATTGATCTGGGTGGCAAAGTGGGATAGAAGAGAGAACACAAAGCACAGGAGGAGTGGGAGGGATGAGCGAGAAAATATTGATCCGAGGTCAAGAATGGGAGTTAATGAGGAATGAAGGAGGTGAGGCGTGGAGAATGAGTGTGTACTTGGATGTGTGTGCACTGTCACAGATATATAGCCACATTGGGAGCACAATTTAGGCGGAACACAACAATTACCATATAATATATGACATGGTATTTTTTTTCTTAACAACTAACTATGTTCCTCATCACCAAAATCTGACCAGAACTCACTGAACAAAGTGGGTGGTAAGTCACTGTTAATGATCTGCACTGCTAATGGAGATGCCTTACAACTCCATGTCAAAATAATTTGGACTACCACTTTAATGTTTGTTGTTGTAGATGTTAATTTTAAATTAAAAAATAAAGATGCTAATTATGAAAGTGGCATTCTTACAGTATTTTCATATCTCCAAGCATGCTGTAAGGCACTGGCAAAAATACAGTCAACAGAATAACAAATCAAATATATGTATTGTTTAGACACAGACCAAAAAAGACTTATTTTACATTCTGTATTTTGTATCCATATTTATATAGCTGTTAAATTTGGATTTGTAACATTTAAATTTTGACGTGTCTTAATCGCTGTGGAGCCACCAAACTAAGTTTGGTGTATAGTCTGTGCAATGGCAACAAAAAATTATTCATTCATTCATTTTCTATGCCGCTTATCCTCATTAGGGTCGCGGGTATGCTGGAGCCTATTCAAGCCGACTTTGGGCGAGAGGCGGGGTACACCCTGGTCCAGTCGCCAGTCAATCGCAGGGCACATATAGACAAACAGACATTCACACTCATACCGATGGACAATTTAGAGTCGCCAATTAAACATGCATGTTTTTGGAATGTGGGAGGAAACCGGAGTACCCGGAGAAAACCTACGCACGCACGAGGAAAACATGCAAACTCCACACAGAGATGCCCCACGGAGACTCAAATCTCGAACCCCCTGACTGTGAGGCCAATATGCTACCCACTCGACCACCGTGCGGCCCCGCAACAAAAAATTAGAAACACCAAAGTTACCCCTGCTGGTGGTTACAATATACTATGCATATACTTGCTAGTCAAAGAAAAATAGGAGTTGTTGTTGCTCACTCTCTGGAAAACGTCGTTCATAGCGATTTAGTGTAGATTTGGACGTTAAGTGCTTGCCATCGGCCATAGAGTTAGAAAGTAAATGAATCAGGACGCCATCAGCAGAGCCAGTGTGGTGACTTTGCTGTAGCATAATTCGATCTTAAGGCTGAGCTCCTGACTTGCAGTTCTCTAGCAAAACAATAAGGGGAAATGTTTCCCTGAGCGTAAGCAGCCACAACTCTTGTTTACTCGGTATTTATCTTCCTGCGTAGTAGTAGTAGTGAACAATGCCGACTGACGCAGCACCCGGTTCATAGTAGATATCAGTGAATAATAGCTGGACACATTTCACTGTTGGTAACGGTAATGGCATTGTAACTTTTGAAATAGTAATTAATTAGGTTAATTAATTAACTAATTAATAGTGACATAAAAAACAGAAATGTTTTTAGTATTGAAAACTGAGTTTCCTCCATAGGGTGGCAGGGCTTCCCCAAAGAGAAAGGATAAGGAGCTCGGTCATCCGAGAGGAACTCAGAGTAGAACCACTACTCCTTCATGTCGAGAGGAACCAGTTGAGGTGGCTCGGGCATCTAGTCCAGATGCCTCCCGGAAACATACCTGGTGAAGTGTTCAGGGCATGCTCAGCCAGAGCAGGTCCCATGGCAGACCTAGGACACGCTGGAGGGATTATGTTTCACAGTTGACCTTGGTGTCCTCCCGGTGGAACTGGATGAGGTGGCTGGGGACCGGGAAGTCGGGGCTTCCCTACTGAGACTGCTAACTCCTTGAACTGGACCCGGATAAGCGGAAGAAAATGGATGGATGGATGGATTAATTAGATTACCTGTTTCTAAAAAACAAAAATGGTATTATGGATAGCATTAGGATGGTACGGCGTTAGTATTTTTAACACTGTGACTCCCAAAACTGATGATAAGTACACAAAAGCAAAAAGTACTATTGGCTGTCAGTCAAATCCTTTAGATGTTTGTCTCCAAAGCCCTCCTAGGTTGTTTAAGAACAAACCTGACTTTCTAAACAATGTACAGTATAAAGAATATGAAAACAAAATTGAACAACACAACAAAAAAAAATTCATGCAGGGAGTACTTTCAATGTTAGTGTAAACCTGCCAACATGTTCAAATCTATCATACTCAATATGCAATTTGACTTGAATGTATGCTTCGCAGCTCTCCGATTTGTTGCATTTTTCTTGTTTTAGTTTCAAGTTCAAGTTCAGTTTGTATAGTACAGAGAAATAAATGGATATTATCAGTTGGTCATTAGTATTTCAAATGGGGGGCCGCAAAAACTTAGACCCCTAGGCATGACAGAAAATAACCGAGAACCACTCTGTTAAGGTAATATAATGTAAGGTAATGTCTCACCAATGTTTTGTGTCATTACTGCCACCTAGTGACCAGAATAGTACATATCACTTGTATTTCAATACTTTTTGACTAATAATACACCATAGCCTACCATCACAAAACAGCGATCATGAATTAATTTATTTATAATAATCGAATCGTGATATTGCAAGGGCCGATCAATCCTCCTTCCTCTTAAATGCAGTATTAGCAAACATCGGAGGAGGATCTATGACGGTGATCGGTCGTGGAATAACTGTTTCATGTTCAATTAAGGAATATGATTATTAGAATACTTTAGATTAATTAAATATGATTTTTAAAAATTCATTTTGTCTTCAAAAATATTTAGATTATATCCAGGTCAATATTTACCTCCTTTCCAAATACCAAATACTTTTAAATATTCAACAGATGTGCGTGTGTAAAAACTATTACAAATATTCATGCTTGAGTTGCCACATTGTAAAGACAACTTATGTCACTCATCTATAACAGCATGCTAATCGTATCAGGACATTAAGAAGAAGCGGCTGCCACGATTTCCATTTTTCTGTGTGTGTGCCTGGGTGTGTGTGTGTGTGTGTGTGTGAGAGGATTATGGCGCACAAGAGCCAGATTTGGTCCGTATGCTCCGAGCCACCTCCCCCCTTCCGTCACTGGCATGAGATTATGTGTCTTTCAGTGCACAAACCTCACAGGCCGAATCCCCAAAAAGGGATGATAGTACAGAATCACATTAAGAGAGTGGAAACATGTGGCTAAAGTTGACAGATTGTGTGTGTAATGTGTGTGTGGCAGAAACACAACACATCAGTTTCTTTTCCTGCACATGTCGTGTGTGTTTGTGTGTCTATTAATAAACTCATGGGGTGCATGAGACAGGATGTGGTCGCCATGGTGCAAAGTCCTCCTACGCCTTGTTTTAACTGTGTGTGTGCGCGCACGTGCATGCATGCACATCATGCCCGTGGTCAGCGCAACATATTTGTGCATGTCGAGTGTCTCTTTCTAACCGTCTTTTACTGCGTCTTCTACTCGCTTCATTACAGTTTTATAGGTGCTGGGGGGGGGGGTTCAGATGACCTTGGCAAATCCTTGCCATTTTAAGGGTATGGATCAACAAGTTTAGCCTTATGCTAGGATTATAGGGATACATAGGAGTTTTCAAAATGTGTGGTGGCATCTTGAGATAAATAAAATAAACAAATTTTTCAGAGCTGCTAAGATCAGGCAAATGAATCAAAACTCTATAAAATATGTTCCATTACGCAGTAGTCTTATGTTCTCTGAGGTAAGGCTTACTATGCCAGACTTTGAAAACCCCTGTAGTATACTGCTCAGCCCAACATTACTGTGAATAGTGCAGTGATTTTTATGTCATCGAAGTTCATATGGCCATGGTAACCCTGCATAACTACACAAACTAACGTTTAAATGTGCTGTCCCTCCTCAACTCCAAATTACATTTTTTTCAACAAAAAAATATAAGAACACCACACGGCTTGTGTATGTCACCAAAAGTGCCTTTAAAAAAATATACATAAATGTCGTGATTTGTCACAATTACAAGTTAAACTTGGAAAAAATGTTGACCTGAATAAAATGATTTGAATAAAATGACACGTTCATGGCTTTCACGTGTCTATAGTGCATCCACACACACAAAGACAGGATCAAAGGCAGTCTTTTCCATTTCATTGCATTTACTTAATGGCTCAAGCTGGTGAGAAAAAGCAAAGGAAAAACACTGACCTGCCCACAGTCATTCTGCCAGGATGACTAGTCCAGCAATCGGGAACCTTTACCATCAAAAGAGCCATTTTGTCTCCTCTTCCAGTAAAAAAAAAAAAAGTTTAGGAGCCGGAAAACATTGCAGAACTTAATGTTAAAAACAGCCAACTTCAGAGTTCATATATCTGCATGTTAGTGTTGTTTGCTCAATACCGGTTATTCCTAAACTCAATTGTCATCACTAACCATTCTATTGATCCTGTTCTTGACTGTCGTTGCAAGGAGAGACATTCTTTTATTTTCTGAATAATTTCCTGTTTATTTTTTTTGTTAGGATAATATATGCTCTAATATTTTTATGAACGATTATTTTATGTTTTCTCTAACTGTGAATGGTTTCCCATCTCATGTACAAACCAATGTAGCCAACTTGGCAATTTTCTTGCTAAATCTGGAGACTTTCCAAACCTTATTTTCTCAAAACGACTAGAGAAAAATGTGAAGACTTTTTGTCGTTTGGAGATTTTTCTGGTATTGGCATTTTTCTTCACCAAAATAGTAATTTATTGACAGTCCCAAAGAAAACAGGCAGCGAGCTCGCCGCACCATGAGAGAGCAGTCCGGACACGGGGAAAGAGGTCTAAATGCATTTACAGACTTGGCGGCGAGTGAGAAATTTCCCCCAGATATTTCGGTGTTTAAAAAAAATCACAGCACAAAGGGAGCCACAACTAGGAGGCTGAAGAGCCGCATGCGGCTCCAGAGTCGCGGGTTGCCGACCCCTGGATTAGTGTCATATGGACAATCGTGTCCATATGACACAATTTCTGCTTTCAGTGACTATGTAGTAGCTATGTTTAAATGTAGCTATTGTGATGGTGATCGGAAGAGTCACAGACAGGAAGTAACATCACTATCACGTCAATATGCACACACTTTGTTGTATTTGTACGTATATGTATGTTTTATTTGAAGTAGCCTATATACATTTGAAATATTTTTTGTCTGTATTTTTACTAGAATATTTTAGTGCTCTGCCGACCTCTTGTAACACATTGTAAGATGAGTGGTTAACTAAACTGAAAAATAGTCTCATATAGTCATTCATTATTAGAAGACAATGCTGCCTTGCGCACTGCTCTTAAAGAGACTATAAACCAAATGGAAGACAATACAGCAATATGCAAAGATGTCAGGGTTCTACAAGATGATAACAAGGAACTGTTGGAAGATAATGCTGCTTTATGCATTGCCCTCAAGGAGGTTAAAAACCTTGAGTAAGAAAATAGTGCCTTATGCAATGACATCAATATTCTACAGAATGATATCAAGACACTATTGGAGGATAATGCTGCCTCGCACACCGATCTGAAGGAAGAGAAAGAAGCAAAGGATAATATCACTAAGCAAATGAAAACTATAATTGATGAGATGGATCAGAATTCATGGATGAATGATGTGATCTTCATAGGGCTCAGAATTACACCCAAATCAAAAGATAGGGAAGCTCATAACTGAGAAGAACCAGATGGAATGGATGTTCCTTCAACAAAGCAACAGATTGCCACCTTCCTACAATCAAAAGAGGTGGATGCAGATATCAACACTATTAACACTTGCATTCTACTGTGTGGCAGAAACAACACCACACCTGTCGTCAATAAGTCCACCAACAGGGAGTTCAAAAGTGCACTGCTGAAACAGAGAAATAACTTTATAATGCACAAACATCTACTTAAATGAGGACCTGACAAAATGCAATGCTGGCATCACCAAGAAAGCACAAGACTCGAGGAATCACAGAAAGATACAAAGTACCAATGGCAAAATAGCTAAATGGAGGTCCAGGAGAAGCAAAAGTGCTGGTTGTGAAAGATATGACATATATAACGATCTGGATATATACTAAACATCATATAATCATGACAAGTAGGATAATGGAGGATACAACGCACAAAGAAAGAACCGGGCAGTTAGAAGTTACATTCAACAACGTGGACTTGGAGATCAATGTTGAAAGGGCCTTCTCAACAAGTACTACAATTAGAAAATGAGAAACTGATGTATCTACATTACAATACCAGTAATGTAGCTATAGTATCTACAGTATGTACAGTACAACATGTATGTGTATGAATGCACTGTCTGTATTAGCAATCATGTAAAGAGGGGGTAAGATTAAATAAGCTGTGTTTCTTCCTACTTCTTTTCAGACATGTGAAACTGTGAAATGTAAAATGAATTACTTTTTGTTTTATATTCTCTTTTTCTTCTTCAGCCCACATGTTGCTTACCCTGCCCTCCGATGGTCAACACGCATAAGTGCACCATATCATTTATTTTCCTTTTGTGTGCTGGTTCGCAGGGTCACTCAAAAAAATCCCTCCTCGATTTTGGTGAAATTGGGTGTGGTGCAAAAAAAATGCATTGCATTTTGGTGCAGGAGTTGTTCAAGTTTTCACAAATTGACCAATCCTGATTCTTTCACTTCAGATTAGCGCTTATCTCAAGAATGTGCTTATCTGGCACAGTGAACATCGGTTGCATCATGTCATAAAAAGGCCATTTGTGTCTAAAATGCTTCACTTGGATATTTCGTTGTTTTTTTGTTGCTGTTTTTCCATTCAGGGGCTGGAGTCATGATGACAGAAACTGGGGCGTTGACACTTTTCATTACGTTCACTGACAAAGCCATGAATGGGTTTGATTGTCGGGAATGGCACGAGAGTTATTTTCCAAAATTGTAAGAGACAGACATGACAAGTGAGTTAGGCTGTGGCTTTGAACCTGTTAAAATGATAAACCAGAATGACAAACACACAAACACACACAAGAGGGGAGGTGTGTGCGTGTGTTTGTTCAGGTAGGAACAAGCTGATTTCCTGGAGGCTATAAATACAACTGGAGGAACCTGTCTGACAGGCAGAGAAAACACACACACACACAGGTAGACAGAGTAAAAGGGGACGGGCCTGCCAGCACACCTGAAGGGGCGGTGCTATCTAACAAGTTGTGAGAGGCAGGAAGTGGCCTCCCGGTATTGTTTGAGTAGCAGCTAGTGTGCAAAGTGAGCGGTGTTCTGGTACGGTCTGGGTGGGTCAAGGAAACCAGCTCTACAGTGTTCTTATTTTGGCGGGCGGGGGAATTAACCAGGCCGTTGACATTTTCCTAATTTGGAGCGGACAAGAAACCTAATAAACAAGTTAGTCCGGTAAGGTCGCCTCCGCCTGCCGATGCTGGGCCTGTGCCAAACGGGGTGCTGCTCGGCTCCAGTGTGGTTCCGCTGTGATGGATGGGGTCTCGGCGATGATGACCACCTGAGCCAAGTGGACCATCTGGAGTACAGTGTGGCCAGGAGCAGCCATGAGAGCCACTCCGTGGAAGAGGTCAGTGTGACGTCACGCTGAGGAAATACGGCAGATTTAGGCACTTATTGGGTTCTCTTGGGTTATTGTCCTTCTGAAGGAATGGACATCAGCAGCTGCTGTGGTGGTTCTCACTTTGGACCCGTTTTGTGTGGGCTAGTGACAATCTGGAGCAAAGTCCAAAGAATCATAAAGGAGAATGCTGCGCAATATCCTCTACCAACTGCAAGAAAACATCAGAACTTTCAGGCCCACCTTCCTCTCCTCTTCAGTACATTGGACCCAATTAGCCCAACCAACACCCAACCACCACCCACATCTGAGATGTTTTTTCCACATACAGACAAATTGAATGATGTCATGGGGCGTTTTGATACATTTTCTTCAATAAAAATGCTAAAGCCAATTCAATATAGCTCAATACTGTATATGCTGAACAAAAACATCTTAGCTTTGCATTACAGATGACATTTGTGTAATGTCTAATAATAGATTGCTTCAATATTTACTTATTGCATTTTTAGAATTCGCCTAGGGCCAATAAAAGAACAAGCTGCTGGCTTGAAATGGCCCCCGAACTGCACTTTGGACACCCCTGATTCGCACAGAGAGCCAAAGATGGTGTATGTAGATGTGTGATGTCGTGGTAAATAAGACCAAAACAAAGGAGGAGCGTTAAAAAACACACAGATCTATTTCTTACCTGAGTGAGCTAAAGCGTGTTTTTCCTTGGCGGCATATCACCTCATTTATCACTCATCTATATCTACTCTGGTTTTAAGCTCCCTTCTTCTTCATGCGGCGATAGACAGTATGGGGTCATGCAAGGGTGTGGGGCCATGGTCTCGCTGTGTCAAAATAGCAAACATCACATGAAACTGGTGAATCTTTGGAAGTTTCCCAAATGTAGCCCCAAAGTGATAAAGTGACCCCCTCTTGTGTCCATCTGTGCAAGGAATTTGTGGCAGAATCAAACCCTATGTGTGCGTCGTCTTGTGTGCACAGAAGAGCGTGAAGGAGGGAATCTTGTTGAAGCAGACCAGCTCCTTCCAAAGATGGAAGCGGCGCTACTTCAAACTCAGAGGGAGGACGCTCTACTATGCCAAGGACTGCAAGGTACCCCCAGACCATGCTGGTTCAAGGTTTTGGTTTCAAACCGTGCAGTGTGTCTGTTTACTGTTGCCATTTAGTAAACTCAAATGAATTGTCTTATTTTTGTAGTCTCTTATATTTGACGAGGTGGACCTGTCAGATGCCAGTGTAGCCGAGACCAGCACCAAGAACATCAACAATAGTTTCACCGTAAGAGGCTGGCCACATTGTTTTTGTCTTCTAAATGCAGCCTATCCATCTTTCTGACGCTCTTTTTTCTCAGGTCATTACTCCTTTTCGCAAGTTGATGTTGTGTGCTGAGAACAGGAAGGAGATGGAAGACTGGATCGGCGCCCTCAGGTCTGTCCAGAAGTGGGAAATCTGTGAGGTAGTCTTTTTTTATATTTGTATACTTCCAACTTTGTTTACAGTTGTTTGGGGAAGGCCCTTTTATAATGTCGGTTCGCTTCCTTTTTCTGCAGGCCAGCCAGTTCAACATGGAGCATTTTTCAGGAATGCACAACTGGTATGCTTGCTCGCATGCCCGGCCCACCTTCTGCAATGTCTGCAGGGAGGCTTTGCCTGGTGTCACTTCCCATGGCCTGTCCTGCGAAGGTATGTACACACACACACACCACACACAAACACACACACACACCAACAAAAGCTTTTCAACCTATATAACATGCTTCTTCTTCCTGTCTTTTTTAAGTATGCAAGTTTAAAGCTCACAAGCGATGTGCAGTTCGCTCCACCAACAACTGCAAGTGGACCACCCTGGCCTCCATCGGGAACGACATAATAGAAGATGAGGATGGGGTGTGTGTGTGTTTTATGTTTGTCCTTTACTCGGCATTCCCGTGAATATTGCCATACCATCTGGCAACTCTGTAGTTGTACTGGGAGACTTCACCGCACATGTGGGCAATGACAGTGTTTTTTTTTTTTTTACCAGGTGTCCATGCCCCACCAGTGGCTGGAAGGCAACCTGCCCGTCAGCGCTAAGTGTGTAGTGTGTGACAAGAACTGCGGCAGTGTACGGCGACTGCAGGACTGGCGCTGCCTCTGGTGCAAAGCCATCGTATGTGTCTTAGCTTAGTCAGGAAGTACCGTAATTTCCGGACTATACAGCACACCGGTATATAAGCCACACTCCACTAAATTTAAAGACAAAATTTTGTAACATGGGATATTTAGAAGATGCTACACAGAAATATTTTTTTTAACTTTTAAACTAAACTGAATGCTTTTTCCCTAAGTGTGCCTGTAATAGGGCTGGTTAAACAGTAGCCTACCAGAAAAGTCATTCATTGTTGTCCTTGGGAACTAAAAGTCATGCTCTACAAGTGTTGACTGCCGGCCGTCCTTTCTCATTCTTCCGTTACCCCTGCCCCGAGGCAAATCAGCCTCCGAGCCTGCCCTGTCCTGTCTTCCCCAGCACGCAGAAGTCCAGCCCACCAAAATCTCCTATTTTCTTTAATTTTATGAACTGCTCTATGATTTGAAATAGACTATGTTTTAAAATTTACCCGGCATGTTAGGTGTATTTGCACAAAGTATCGGTATCAGATTGGTATCTCTGATACCAGCCTGAATTTCACACAGTATTGAATTGGAAAATAATTCAGTGGTATCCCACTCTGCAGACAAAGGGTGCACACAAAGCACAAACTGACTGCTCTAAAGCAAGACCACAAATTAGCCACATCAACGTAAAAGCTGCAGGGTTCAAAGCGTGAGAACAAAGTAGAAGTAATAGTAGTGTACACCAAAAAAAATTGTATTTGTTTTGTGCCAAAAAGCTGGAAAATGAAAAGAAGCCCAATATATTACATGATGAGAACTCTATCCCACTCTTCCACTTAGCAAGTACGTCGGTGCTGAGTGTGCAATTGGTCAGATATGTGATACACTCTGATCCTCACAGACACACACACACGCACACACACAAATTTATCAGTGTGGTATTTGTAAAGGTTAGTGAAGTGACATTTGCTGTATTTGTGAGGGTTGTAATGACCTTTGAGCTCATGCTGGAGTATGAAATTATAATGGAGCCTGCTTTTTTTTTTTACGTGCATGTGTGCGCGTGCGTGCGTGGGTGGGCGGGTGTGTGTGTGTGCACCAGGTCCACAGCAGCTGTAAAGAACAAATGGCCAAAGTGTGTCCCCTGGGTCAGTGTAGAGTGTCCATCATCCCTCCCACTGCACTTAACAGCATCGACTCTGATGGTAAAATGCCTCTCACTCACTCACACTGACCGACTTTTTCTGTTATCACTTAACTTTGTATGCATGCCTATGATGTGTGTGCACAGGCTTCTGGAAGGCCACCTCGGCGTCCTGCTCCAGTCCTCTGCTGGTCCTGGTGAACTCCAAAAGTGGGGATAACCAGGGTGTCAAGTTCTTGCGCAAGTTCAAACAGCTCCTCAACCCAGCACAAGTTTTTGACCTCATGAATGGGGGGCCAGAGCTTGGGTAGGCGCCTCTCGCTCGCCACCTCTCCATCTGCACTGAACATTTTTATTCTCTCTGCATTTTTTTCAATTCCAGGTTACGCCTCTTTCAGAAGTTTGTGACGTTCCGCATCCTGGTGTGCGGGGGAGATGGCAGCGTGGGCTGGGTACTCTCTGAGCTGGATAAGCTTAACCTCCACAAGCAGGTGAGAGTCCGAAGGGGGCACTTTATACCAAAATAGCGTAAATGCTTCATTTAATGCGAACAACCTCCCGGCTCTCTAGCCAATGTCAGTTAACAGTTGTGGCTGTAGGCAACTCACTGATGTAATTTATTTTAACTCAACAAGATGATAGTAGCTACATTTAAAGTAACATTCAAAGGTCAGAATCCAGCAGCTTCACCTACCTCTTTGAAACTCTTCTCATGCACTTTGAAATGTTGCTACTCAGCTGTTGGTGTGAAAGAGACACAACCAAAACTTACACTTCCCGTACTGCCGTGCTGCAATGAACTCATCAGCGCTATTAATGCTGACTGAGCAGTTCATTCCATTCGAATTTTTCTGCGCTTATGAGGGTCAGGTCACGGCCACCCCTATGATGGAAACTCATTTCTGCTGCTTGTATCCGCGATGTCGTTGTTTTGGTCATGACCCAAAGCTCATGGACATAGGTGAGGGTGGGAACATAGACTGACCGGTAAATTCGCCTTCTGGCTCAGCTCTCTCTTCACCACAACGGTCCGGTACAGCGACAGCATTCCTGCAGACGCCGTGCCAATCCCTCTGTCAACCTCACGCTCCAACCTTCCCTCACTCGTGAACAAAACCTCGGGATACTTGAACTCCTCCACCTGCGGTATGACCTCACTCCCAACCTGGAAGGTGCAATCCACTCATTTCTGACAGAAAACCATGACCTAAGATTTGGAGGCCCTGAGCCTCATCCCAGAAGCTTCACACTTAGCTGCAAACCTCCCCAGTAAACACTGAAAGTCACAGCCAGGACCACATTGTCTGCGAATAGCAGGGACAAGCTCCTAAGGCCACTAAACTGGACTCCCTCGACGCCTTGGCTGCGCCTAGAATTTCTGTCCATGAGCAGGATCCATGACAAAAGGCAGCCTTGGTGGAAGCCAACTGAAAAACAGGCTCGACTTGCGAATGGCACGTAGTAGCGTGCCACCAATTCTGTACTCCCTGAGCACCCCCCACAGTACACCACACAGTACACCAGATATTTGGCCCATTTGGACTTGATATCTCCGTCCTCCACCGGGATGCTCTACCGGAGGTGAGCATTGAAGACTCGAGGAACGGGACACTCTGTGAGGCGTTCCCAGCACACCCTCACTATACGAATGGATCTCCTAGGTCTGTCCAGCATCCTCCCCCACCATCTAATCCAAATCATCACCAGGTGGTGATCACTTGACAGCTCAGCTCCTCTCTTCACCTGCATGTCCAGAACATGCGAATTGCAGGTCTGATGATACGACTACAAACTCGCTCATAGGTGTTTGTTTTGACAAACTGTGGCTCGCACCGAAGTCCAACAACAACACACCGCACTGGTTCGGATCGGGGAGGCCGTTTCTCCCAATCACGCTCCTCCAGGTCACACGGTCATTGCTCACAAGCGTGTTGAAGTCTCCCAGTAGAACTACGGAGACACCAGCTGGGGTGCTCTACAACACCCCTCTGATAGACTCCAAGATGGCTGGGTACTCTGAGCTGCTGTTCGGCACGTACTCACAAACAGTCAGAACCCTTTTCCCCCCACACGGAGGTATTTATTACCCTCTCGTTCACCGGGGATGACTCCAACACAGAGGCACCAAGTTTGGGGGCTATTATTAAGCCCACCACAGCTTGCCGCCTCTCCCTTGCAGCAACTCTCGAGTAGAACAAGGTCCAGTCCCTCTAGGAATTTGGTTCCAGATCCCAAAATGTTGGTCTAGGTGAATCCAACTATATCTAGTCGGAACGTTTAAACCTTTGACACAAGCTCGGACACCTTCTCCACTATAGAAGTAAAATTCCATGTCCCAAAAACCAGCCGAGCCCCTCCCCCAGGCCTGGCTCCCACATCCAGGCGAGGTGCGATCCCTTATCTTGATTTTATTCATAAGGTCTTCTGAATCACTCTTTGTCTGGCTGGTCACCTAGGACCTGTTTCCTTTGGGAGACCCTTCAATGGACATATAGCACCCCCCTCCACCACAATAATGTGGTGATTGACGGAGGAGGACTGAGTAGTCCTTATCACTATTATAACATTGGTTATGTTGCTGCTGTGTTGGGCAATATACTTATTTAAGCGACCTACATTTTCCTTGCCACTTTCCCATGCATTTCTAATCATTATTAAAAGTTGAAAAATGAAGTTGTTGTAGCCGTCAACAAATGACAGACCTGGGTACAAACCAAACAAACCTGTTACCAATTCGAGTGAATGACAAATATAATTAGAACATATAATCATGTTCGCAGACTGATCGCAGCGGCAGTTTGCAGGTGTAATTACTTTCATTGTTACTGTTACATGACAGCAAATGCGGGGACATCACTCAAAATGTGCCAATTACATTATTTGTTTACTTGGCGAATAGAGAACCAAGTACATGAGAGAACCATGGCTGCTCAAAAGTTAAAAAAAAAAAAGTAAAGAAAAAAAGATAGAGAACACCGAACATCTAAAAGTAAATGAACAGACCGATATACAGTATGTTACAATACATTCTTCCACAATCCAGTGCCAAACCGCTGTGTCTCTCTCTAAAACTGTTGTGCTTGTCAATAGTGCAAATGTGACACAACACAGATTTGAAGGGAGGTATCCACTGAAGAATATTATATAACGTCGCCTAAAGCCCAGTATAAAAATTCTACAAGAGTCATAATACATTCATTCGCAGCACAGCAACGTGCAAATGAGTGTTCACTAATGATTGTATGGCTATTATATAGACAGATACTTTATTAATCTCGAAGAGAAATGAATGTTTCCAGCAGCTCTTCAAAAATGTCATAATAAACTTAAATACTTAATTGCAACATAAAACAAAGACAGTGCAGGAGAGGTAAAATAGGAACGTAGAATAAGAATGATACAACTTTAAACATGTAGTGCATTAAAACATAATTAGGAAAAAAAAAATTTTTTTTAAACTACATTACTGTGTGTTTTTATTGCTCCCCCTCTGTTGCGTTGAAAAGCCGCAAGGTGTGGGGGTGGAATGATCTTCTCAGTCTGTCAGTGGAGCAAGACAGTGATAGTAATCTGCCACTGAAAGTGCTCTTCTGTTGGGAGATGATTGGATGATGCTGGTTGTCCATGATGGAAAGGAGCCACCTCAGTGTCCTTTGCTCTGCCACAGATGTCGGGCTGTCCAGCTCAGTGCCAATGACAGAGCCTGTCTTCCTCACCAGGTGTGTGGCGTCCTTCTTCTTGAGGCAGCTCCCCCTGCACACTACTGCATACAAGAGGGCACTAGCTACCACAGTCTGGTAGAAGATCTGTAGCAGCTTCTTGCATACATTGAAGGATGACAGTCTTCTGAGGAAGTACAGACGACTCTGTCCTTTACTGCACAGAGCATCCATGTTGGCAGTCCAGTCCAGTTTATCATCCAGATGCACTCCCAGGTATTTGTAGGTGTAAAACACCTCTACACAGTCACCTTTAAAGAGAACAGGTTCTAGGTGTGTCCACCACTATTTCTCTGGTCTTGGTGGAGTTGAGGCGCAGGTGGTTTGCGTCGCACCACTTGACGAAGTCCTGGAACAGTTTTCTGTACTCATCCTCCTGTCCATTCCTAATACAGACCATAAGAACTGTGTCGTCTGCGGGCAGAGCTCAGAGTTGTACTGAAAATCGGACGTGTACAGGGTAAAGACAACAGGAGAGAGCACCATTCCCTGCTGTGCTCCTGTGCAGCTAGTCACAGTGTCGGACCTGTAGATCCTCAGTCGCACATATTGAGGTCTACTGGTCAGGTAGTCTGTGATCCATGCCACCAGGTGTGATCCTGCTCTTATTCGTGTCAGTTTGTCCCTGAGAAGTTGAGGCTGAACTCAAACTTTCTCTCGGTATGCAAACTGCAAGGGGTTGAGTGCAGGGTTGGTCTGTGGTTTTTAGGTGATAGAGCAGCAGCTGTTCCATGGTCTTCATCACATGCAACGTTAGAGCTACTGGTCTGACGTCCTTCTGCTCACCAGGATGTGCTCTCTTTGGGACTAGGACAATGTAGGATGTCTTCCACAGCTGTGGAACAATTCTCAAACCTAAGCTCAGATTCTAAATGCACTGTAGAGGGTCACCCAGCTCCCACACACAGGCTTTCAGAAGTCGAGGCGATACTCCATCCGGACCTGCTGCTTTTCTAGGGTGCTGCCTCATTAGCTCCGCACTTAGTTGAGCTGCTCTTATTGTGGGTTGTGTGGAGAGGTGTCTCCTTCCGTGCTGGTGACTTGTGTGGGGGCTGTTTTGTGTGTGTGTGTGTGCATGTGTGTGTGTGAGATGGTTTGGCTAAACTCGCTGAAAAACAGGTTTAACTGGTTTGCCCTTCTCACGTTCCCCTCAATTTGGGCACCTCTCTTTGTGCTGCAGCCCGGGATGGTCTTCATGCCCTGCCACACCTCCTTCATGCTGTTGTCGCTCATCCTCAGTTCAATTTTCCTTCTATTCTATTCCATTAGAGAGAAAAAAAATCCTTCACTGATAGGAGAGTTTTGAAGGCGTGCTTCTCCTGCTGAGGCTTTACTTATTCAATGGCAAACCAATGTTAGCTACAACAATAACATGCCATAGCACATCCATGGTGTGAGAGCGTAATGCAAAATCTAATCTATTTATCCTCTTTAGACAGGAAAAGTTGTCTCTTCCATGGTGTCAAATGACAATTGTTTGAAAGTGCAATTTTTGCTAAAAGAGTCAATTTTATTTTCATTAGGTTTTTTGAATTACACTTTTGGAGTTGGCTGGATCCCAAAAATGCAAACAAGGAAAGAGTCTTTTATTGACTGTTTCGCATAACATAGCGACCACGATGAAAAAAATGTAACAACAAACTACTACAGCGCTGAAATAACATGTGTAACCAAAACCACCAAGGAAAAAGGAAAAAGAAAATAATACCTATAGAAAGAAAAACTGGCTACTGACCGGGTGAAGCTACTAGACTGTCAGGAAGGCAAAAAACAGAATATTGCAATATACCACAAACTATGGCAAGAAACTGGCGAGCAGAACAATCAAACAATGCCCTCCTGTTGCCACAGGTGTGCTATAATGGTGTAGCACAGATATGAAACACTTGCAGCTAGTTTGGTAGCTCCACCCATCAGGAAGGCTCTGCAGCAGCTAAGCTGTGTCACTGGAAAGCATGACATCATTTTTATTTTTATTTTTTTTGTGTATGATGTTCGTTTGTTGAATTTATTTTATTTAAAATCTGTTTACATTCCAATTGCAATTTTAAATACTCTTCAGAAATGTATTGCGTTATTGCTTTTGATACGGTATACTCACATTATTATGTAATATATTATCATTAATGAAAAAATGGCCTCAAAATAATGTTGACAATAATATTGTTTGTTGACAATAATTTTATTGGCCATTATTGTCCAGCAAATTGTGATATCGTGACAGGCCTACATGTGAACTTGATGTGCTCGGTGAAGGCTAACACTTCTTGGCTTCTCATTTTGACCCGTGTGTCATCCGCAAATCTGTACCAGTGACTTGGTGCTGTGTCCTTAAATAAATTCAGAGCCCTCCTTTTCCTGTCCTCCATGTAGAGGTTGGCAAGGATGGCCCCACAGCACAACCGTGCTTTTGTCTGTAAAAAATTCTCATGAATTTGAATTAATCCCTTAGAGGATAATTAGATTGGATTTTACACCGAGCTATCAAACTATAGCTGTCCTACCTAGTCTCTGAGTCTTTAATCCGATGAAGCCTGCTCGAACGAGAGCCTAAACGCTTTTTAAGACAACCTGAACAATTCAGTTGCAATTGAGTGAATGAAAAGGTGATGTGCAGGATGTCATATTTGATATTCATATGAACTAGTCTGTTTGAGGCAATTTTGGGAAAAATGAAGTTCTGCTTCCAATTAAAGGCTCGTCTTCTTTGCGCTTTCGGTGAATATACGCCCCGGCTATAATCACAGCCCTTACGGTAGTCCCAAAAGGCCAGTAAAACCAAGGTAAACAGACATATGACATTAAAAAAACAACATGGAGACTGGAAATAAAACCGGCAGGAAACCTAAATTTTAATTTAATAAAATCTTAACATTATTGTGATTAAAACTATGTTTAAAAAGCTTTATCCCTCTCCTGACTGGGCAGTGTCAACTGGGAGTGCTGCCGCTGGGCACCGGTAACGACCTGGCCCGAGTCTTGGGCTGGGGTGGTCTCTGCGATGATGACGCTCAACTGCTGCAGATCTTGGAGAAGCTGGAGAGGGCCACTACCAAAATGCTGGACAGGTAAGGAGGACTTTGGAGGAAACCCTACGAGACCGGACTCATTTGCAAATGTTGAATTGGGTGGGCTTGCCCAGTGTGGCTGGTAAATGACTGCCCTGCATAGCAATAGGTTGTTCACCTGCCTGATGGCCAAACAGCCCGTTAGTGGCCACTCTTCCAGTAGAATAATAATAATAATAATATTAATAATAATAATAATAATAGATCTACTCTGGTGGAGAGATGTTAGGACATTTTTGTAAGCATACAGTATGTGATGGCGCTGCTGACCGGTGAAGAGACCCCTTTGGATTAAAGGTGAAACGTCTTCAACAAACAAGAAGAGTTCATGTAGTTGCCTCAATTTGACATTTGCAGATCACCATGACCCGGATGATTGATAATCTCCACCGACATATTGTGCTTCTTATGTCTGACAGACAAAGGTGGAGAACAGCTTGAATGTGGTTCCATTATGGGACTGAGACATATATTATTAATGAATATTTATTATTGACCATTATTTTTTATTCTTTATGTGTGTGTCAGGTGGAGCGTGATGACCTACGAGGTTCCCGCCACCACGAAACAGACAACATTACTAAAGGAAGACGATCCCCTCGATTCCCCACTGCAGGTATGTGAGTTCAATTCATGAGGATGCTTTTCCTGCCGCATTGTCATCATCATCGTTTTTTTTTCTCAGGTTCACATCACTCAGTATGCAGACTCTGTGGCATCCCACCTGGCCAAGATCCTGGACTCGGACAAACACAGCGACGTCATTTCGTCTGCCAAGTAAGCCCTGGCTCTTGTGGTTTTGTTTGGGGCACTGACGGATTGTGTCACATGACTCGCTCACATCCTTCTGAAGGTTTCTGTGTGGGACAGTAAATGAGTTTGTGGCAGAGGTGGGCAAGGCGTATGAGAGGGCCACTGAGAACAAGGAAGAGGCAGACGCCATGGCTAAGAAGGTAAATGGTTATTGTGTGTTTGGTGTTACACAAGGTAGTTGTGTAAATGTCACTTGTGGGCAGGTGTGTTGTGGTAGAGGCTCTGGTTCTACATTCTACACACTTCTGGAGTATTGGGAAAATGTGAATATTTTGGCACACTGCTCTCTTCTAGGAAGACATTCTGCAATAATAAGGAATTTTTGCTAGAGGTTCTTCCATACCAAACCCATTAAGACCTGTCTGTGCACTGGGAACTGAAAGAGTTCTCACAATGTTGGAAGCATACAATAGCTCAGTATGGCTTAGCAAGATGATTAGTTGTTTATTTAAGAGGTGTGTCCCAAAAGTGCACATCGAGTATTTTAGTAGACACTATGAAATGATTTGGCATTGAAAATGTGTGTATGTCTATCTCCCAGTGTGCATTGCTGAATGAGAAGCTGGATTCTCTCGTCAAAGCCTTAAGCGAGGAAGTGGACGCGCAGGTAATAAAAGGAGTTGTTTTGAGGGCAAAAAACAACCCACATCCTCATCTCCTCTTGCTTCCAGGTGGTTCCGGCAGGTTCTATTCCCAGCCAGGAGGACGACGGGTCAGGCCCTGATAAAAACGGCGGTGAAACAGGCTCTGATGGTCAAACGTACCGCTCCAGGGAGCAGC
Organism: Oostethus manadensis; assembly: GCA_024372805.1. Taxonomy (NCBI): domain Eukaryota; kingdom Metazoa; phylum Chordata; class Actinopteri; order Syngnathiformes; family Syngnathidae; genus Oostethus; species Oostethus manadensis. Next base: position 3,338,203 of record QODF01000117.1, read on the forward strand.
TGATGCTGCGTGCCAACAGCCTAAAAAAGGCGCTGAGGCAGATCATCGAACAAGCGGAGAAAGGTGAAAGAGGAGCGATGGGATCAGTCTTGTTCTCTGCGACAGCACCCCCGCTCACCTGTGTCTTGCTTGTAGTGGTGGACGAGCAGAACCGGCACACTGAGTTCCATAGGATGTCTTCCTCATCCTCCATTAAAAGGGAAAACAGCGAGGAGCTGAAGGATGCCGAGATGCGTAAGTGTTTGGATATTCTAAGAAATATACTGTATATTAAATGCTCTAATTAAGGACTGTGTCAGTTAACCACTAAGCCTCCTATATTAACGGTCAGCATTTAATAGCTTTTTCTATCTCTGCGTGGTCTTTAAAATGTTGCAAGCAAGCTGTGCAACTTGTGCTGCAGTGAACTATTAATGCACTGGTAATGCTGACTGAGGAGTTTGTTACTTACTGCTATTACAACATTGGTTCAGTTGCTGCAGTGTAGTGCCATGCAATTGTTCATTCAAAAGCTGTTTTAAATTGAGTGCATTTTTATTTTTATTTTTTGCATGACCGCCCTCTGTTCAGGCCACGGATGTCTGAGCCCATCTTCGCCCATCGTCCTGGAGAAACCAGAGAGCCTCCATCCGGTCAACTTCAACGAGGACTCTGTGTAAGTGTGGCCATGCAGCCTCTTAGTGTTGCACTCTTTTTAATGCTTCTAAATTGACCATCTTTGCTTGTCTGCAGACAATGCTGGGAAAAGTGTGTCATGAACAACTACTTTGGCATTGGCTTGGATGCCAAGATCTCACTGGAGTTCAACAACAAGAGGGATGAGCACCCCAAAAAGTGCAGGTAGATTAAAAAAGTCCAACTGCCCAGCTTGTCATGATGGGTTTAACATAATGTCTATTTGTTCTTCTGCAGCAGTCGCACAAAGAACATGATGTGGTACGGAGTGCTGGGGACAAAGGAGCTTGTCCAGAAGACCTACAAAAACCTGGAGCAGAGGGTTCAGCTCGAGGTTGGACTCATACACACATTACAGTTCTTCAAGAAAGCAAAAAGAAACAAAACACAATCTTCTGGCTTTAGTGTGATGGCATCTCCATGCCTCTGCCGAGTCTCCAGGGACTGGCTGTGCTCAACATTCCCAGCTATGCAGGCGGCATCAACTTCTGGGGTGGCACCAAGGAGGATAATGTGAGCATGGATGTTAAAAATGAAGGAGCTCCTTTTTATGCCAGGTCTAACTCTTTGCTTGCTCTATTTATCAATGTAGAACTTTGGTGCGCCGTCTTTTGACGATAAGAAGCTGGAAGTGGTGGCCGTGTTTGGCAGCATGCAGATGGCCATGTCCAGAGTCATCAACCTGCAGCACCACCGCATTGCACAGGTTATAACAGTGCTTCTCAAATAGTTTAGCACGGTGACATGTCAGAGGTGGAGGAAGTAGGGGGCGACATTTTCAGTGTTATTGCAGACCTGCCGGCATGTGTGCATTTTTTGCCCTCGGCGGTGGTTGTCTGAAACAAATTAATTGGATTTCCATTGTTTTCTATAGAAAAAAATGTTTAGGTCTTTGAACTTGCGTTTTGGAACAGATTAATGATTAAAAGCGAGGTTCCAATGTATATTTATTTCCAATACTTTTTGGTATTGGTAATAGTTGAATTGCATACAAGTCGCATTGAAATACATCACATTTTACATTTCAAAGTTCCACATGTTCCCCTTACCAATTGTAAATACACAGGAAAATGACAAGGCAGCATAATAATGTAGTATATTCATAAGTAATAAAACTCTGTCTGTGAAGTGTGTGATGATGAATTTGTTCACTAAGCAATGAAATGACCCCTGCTGTGTGTTTTTCAGTGTCGCCAAGTGAAGATTACCATCCTGGGGGAGGAGGGCGTCCCCGTTCAGGTGGACGGTGAGGCTTGGATCCAGCCGCCGGGCATCGTCAAGATCCTCCACAAAAATCGAGCTCAGATGCTGACTAGAGACAGGGTGTGTGCTCATGGTGATGATGTGGCGTTTAGCTTGTTGACTCTTGCTTCGTGATCAAATTCACTTCACGCCGCTCCAGCTTGTGGGAGCTCTCTTGAGCGGGGCAAGTTCAGGCGGATTGTTTCCATGGTTTCTGCTGAGAGTGGGATGTTGACTCACTGGCTGGTTTGATCCTCTAAAATGTGTCTTGTCCTTCGTTAAATGAGGTCATCATCTCGACGTCTCTCCTAACAGCTCCTTTCACTATAGTCACTCTCTGTTGGTCTCTGTGTGCACAGGCGTTCGAGAGCACACTGAAGTCTTGGGAGGACAAGATGAAAATTGACATCGACCGCAACCCCAGGCCCCGCCTTGATTCACAGCAGTCCATGGAGTACCTGACGGAGGAAGAGTGCGCTCAGGTGCAGCAGCTGGGCATTGTGGCCGAGACGCTCATCAACAAGTCAGTACAGCTTGTTAAAATATTTTAGTGGCACCAACAGGTGTCGGAACAATCGTACTCCCTTCTTCATCCTCTACGCAGGATCCGCGAGGCCGCCAAGACCCACAAGCTGGTGGAGCAGGAGCTGGCTCATGCTGTCAACGCCAGTGCGATGGTGCTGACTGAGGCCAAGCTGTCCAGTCCTGAGGTAGGGACGCTAGGCAGACTAGACAGATGGGTCAGACGAGTGGACAGATGGCCCGATGGGCCGACACAGCCTATTTGTACATGCTGAAATGTGAAGCCAAAGCATCACTTCAATGTGGACAAGTCTTAATAGCAATACAATGAATCTCATTTTAATGTATGATATATGCCATACATTCCCTATATACAGTAAGGTGATTATTGGTATGTATGGGTTGTTATTCAGTAGCAGGTGATCACTGTAGAGAGAATGCTATTTTCTGAATGTTAAAAAAATCATTATGTATAACAAATTAATTTTTAGCTTTAATAATAATTTGGAGTGCATGAGAAAGTAGAAAAGACAACTTAGCTTTCCTTGACCACACAGTCATTATGAGTATATGACACAACAAAACAGTAACAAAACCAATGTTGTAACGTGCTAGGGATCATAAATTTAAGAGCAGAAGAAAAATTGCAAGTACTTACATTTTGGACTCTATGATCTAAAGGGCTTTCTAATTAGAAAATAAGAAATGGGTGTGAGACAAAAAAGAGTAGGCAATACAAAGACCCGTTAACTTTCGTCAAAAAGTTAGGTCAAAAAATCTCAATTCCTTCAAAAATATGTGACATTTTCAAAAAGGACTCAGTAATGAGTAGCTGCGTCTTTCTCACCTCACAAATTGGTTTGGGCATGCTTCATACCAGTGTTTCTAGGAGGCCAGTGGAAAAGTTGCTTCTGGTTGGGAAGATGGCTTCATGGAGGGCATCCACGGTCTGAAACTGATTTTTGTAAGCTTCCCTTCCCATCCATTCACAAATGGATTTCAGAAGAGTGTGACGTTCTTCCTGTGGAACAAGTCCTTAGTCAGGCAGGCATTGTGTATTACAGCGTTGTCCTTTTGAAAAATCCAGTCATTACCACACGGATGAGAACCTCCAGTCACGAGGGATGCCCCTTGCACCATCTCCACATAGTCAGCTACTCTTTGACGCCCCCGCACAAGCCATTGTGCCGTTGAAGGACAAAGCAACCCAGATTGTGATGGCACTTCTTCCATTCTATGTGGAAAACATCTCAGGTGGGATCTCCTTGTTGTGCCAGTAACATTGGAAACCATCAGAACCGTCAAGGTTACATTTTTTCTCAACTTTCTTCCACATTTCAATGTCCCATGTTTGCTGCAAATTCCAAACCGGCAATTTTGTGGTGTTGAAGGAGACAAAAACTTTGAAACTTTTGTTATTTTTTCTTAAAACCCTTTTCTCGCAGAAGCCATATGATGATTATAGGACTTCACTCAGCACCAGTAAAAGCCTTTCTTTTGGCCAAGGATTGTCCCATGTCTTGACGAACAGCCAATCAGACCCTCTGGCACAGGGACAGTGAAATCTTTTTGGGTCTACCACTTAGAGAGAGAAAACCTTTATGACTTTGCCATTAAGAGATGATGTGAATACCTGATTGAAAATAACACTGAATTCCCAATTTTGCCAAGAGTTTGGCTTTTAACGGCTGTGGTCTTAAAGTTCTGGTCAGCCTATTTCACTTTAATGATCGTTTGGATGGCTGTCTCACTCCCATTTTCTCAGATCAAACAGTGCAAAACGTAAGTTTATAAGTCTTACCATTTTGACCAGGAGCGTAGTAGTAAGGAGCAAATTGCTCAGCCGGCAATAATAATGCTTACTAGTTAACTATAAACAATAGTATTGTAAAGTCTAACACGCGTGACTTTCACACCAACAGCTGAGTAGCAACATTTTAAAGTGCATGCACAAAAGCTCCTGGACACTGAACAATCATGATACTTCAAATCCAACCACTGTGAAGTTGTTTAAAAAAACAAAACAAAAAAAACCTACTTTTGGAAGTTGCCTACTGCCACAGGTGGTTGTCATGTTTTGTGACCTGGCACCAATTAGAGATCGCATTACTTACAACATTTCCAGTAATGTACCTTTTTATACTATATACATTTTTTTGGCAGTGTTATATTATTTTTTTTTCTTTTCAGTGTCTGAGTCGTAGCACGGCAGTGGAAATCGTCAACAGCAGCAAAGTTCTGCAGTCAGAGACTACCACACTCCTGGATGAAAAACATCTGGTAGATGTTCTTGCTTTCTGCTGCTGCTACTACATGACACCTTTTCTGTTGTGTTGCCTGACACCCTTCTCTTCCTCCTCCTCAGTCTGAATCCCCAGAGGAAGATGAGCTCCGCGTGACCCTAAACAGCCTGAGCGCCGAGCTCCACAAGCTGGACGACATCCACTGGATCTGTCCACTGATGCAATGTGCTGAGGAGGTGATCTCATACACACGCACGTATGTTCCATCCACTTCCATTGTGTACATTTGTGACTGTGTGTCTTTGCCCAGGAGTCAGTCCGTCCCTGCAGCAGTAAGAGCAGCATGAAGCTGAAGATCATGCCCAAGGGGAAGAGAGAGAAGGAGAAGCTCCACAAGCAGAGGTCCAACAGCTCTCTCTCAGGTTGGAACAAATATATGTAACCTACCCAGACCAACACTGGTTTAGTTGGCGGTGGTGGTTGTTTTTTATTGCTTTGAGCATTACTTTGCTGACCTCTAGTGGCGGAGAGAGCAGAAAGACGCAGAAGCGTGGCTGCTGTCGGTGTGGTTCAACATAAAATGTACATCCCTTGAAAGTTAGAATAAAGAAAACAAACTCTAAATCAAGGCAATTCTGCTAAATGCTTGTGGGGGCCACATTTCCTGAATGCTAAGGATCCGTTACTATTACTGGTCTTTTGTATATAATGTCAATGCAAGGCGGTGTGTATTTTACAATTGGCACCTCACTACATGGATAATATAAGCATACCTAAGATCATAAAGTCATACATCTCAATGCAAGCAAAATGCTAACACTAGCCATAGATCCTCTGTGGGACAGGAACGCTCTGCTGTTTTCGCTCCCAAGTTTTTTTTTCATCCACCAGTTGAATAGTCATGCTGTAAATGGCAATATATTCCTATACTGTATATTGCTGTGAGTGAATTTTAACCCTTTGGAGTCCAGTGCACATCAGAAAAACATACATACATCATAGCAATGTAGTTAATCTTATTTATTATGTGTTGTGTAAACCTATGACAAAAACAACATCAAATTAAAAGAAAGAGAGAGAGATAAATACAGACCCACCATCCACCAGTACGATCCTGGAGTTTGTTTTTAAAGAAGTGCACCAACAAATATCCACATTAGCACGCAGTAAGGTAATCAAATCTTACCTTTCTGCAGTCCCATATAGTAATCGGCATTTGGAACCAAATGGGTGGTGAAAGAAAAGGAGGAAAAATCCAGAATAGTATATTTTTGCAGCGTGGGACAAAGTTAGATGACATTCAAGGACTGTCAACCAAAGTGAGACAAATTTCTGCTCGCATTAAACATGCAAAAAACTGGGGGATTTTAAACTGTATATTGGTTTTAAGTAAAATAAAAATATTTTACAAATACAATTTGATGTAGTTATAGTTGTAGTTATATGTATATCAAATAGCCCTACCTATTATAGATAAAAATATTTATCTGAATGAGTTAACTATGGACAAAATGCGATGAATCACTATTAAATTAACTAATTTAAACCACTTCATAGATGTAAATGTCTATACAGAGCACTATTATGCTAGGTGTTAGTAACAGCCAGCGTAGAATGCTAATATTAGCATGTTTGCTATTTTCAAAAGTATAAACTTTAAAAAAGTAAGGGGCGCTGGGGCTCAAACATTGGACCTTCAGAATGTGAGACAAGAGCTCAGACCTCTAGGCCAAAAGTCTGGACTGTCGACCCAGCACTCACACAGCTCGCACAGCTCTTAAAGCCGAGGGGGTGAGGTTTTACACTAGGTAAGCTAGCATGGTAACATTGAATATGTTAACATTTAAACCGCGGTATAAATGTATTAACAGACATGTTAAGGTCTTAGCATGCTAACAGCTAGCATGCTAGCATTTTTAACATGCTAATGTTAGCAGGTTAGCACTTTAGACAATTTGTCGGGCATACCCTTGCATACATAGACACTCAGCATGTTACCATACCAGGTGTTAGCATGCTAACGGTCAGCAGGCCAGCTACAGCATTTCAGCATTTCATTTTGTCAGGGTTTGGGCGGGAGATTCGACAGCCACTGCAGCATTGCAGTTCGGAAGTTACAATTTCCTGTGTACACAACACAATAAATATGTCCCATTCCAAAAATATGTTTTAGTCCACATCAAGAAGGCAGATTATGACATCCTTGAACACCCAGAGGGAAAAGTCAGGCCTGTGGCCTTTCAATGCCACGATGTGCGGCTTCACATTAATTGGCCACTTGATGGCACTGTTGGCTCACCTTTCCCCCTTTCCCTCTGCAACTAAACAGCTGCTCTTGATTTGAATTCATTGATTGATAGATTTTCCCACCAATAGAGGAGGGGTGTCACGTTCAATTGCCTGTTTGCTTTTGCTTTCAAAGCAGCTGCCATCCTTACAAATTAGAAGTAATTTGACAAGACAGTGACAATATCATGGTGATTATTGATCGTCAATCTTCTTTTATTTGATTTTGCCCAGTCTTGGATGCAGTTTGAACCAGCCCATTCGACGTGAGTTGAAAGGGAGAGTCTCTATCTGTCATGCTGCACCTGCATTTTCTGCATCTGCAAAGTCATAGAGTCCTAAAGGTAGAATTATGCTCAAGCCTCGTCACGGCGCTGGCCTTTCTAACGGCATCTAGATTGATCTGTAACTCTTTCGATTGCATCGCTTGCAATTCTCTGATCAAACCATTACAATTTCACCAGCTATTTAGCTCCAAGTGTACTAGTAAACAATGGTAACCGCAACATCCAGATTGTTGTTAGAACGGGAACTAATCAGTATGGGACTTCAGCTACATTTCTTGTACATTCGCTGTGCTGCTCCTCAATTCATACCATTGTTTCTTTTGTTTTGGTGGCCTTTTTGACCCTTTCGTGAAAGAGGGAAAAAGCGGACATGACGTAATATAAACAGGCAGACCCATCGCAGCTCTGCGGTCGTCGTCACCGTGGACACAAAGAATATTTTGGAGGTGCACGTCAAGCTCTGCCTGCAGCATAATCCTTACTGTTTCTTACTTGTGGCTTTGCTTTAGGAACGTGGGACGTCAAAACTCCTGAAGCAGAATCGTCGGCCAACTGAGGGTGTGATGGGATACTTAATCTTTTCCATCACCTTGACAGGCAGAGGTAGGGAGATGCTCCCCTCTTTCTCCTCCTCCCTGTTGTGACCAGGTGGGCTAACAGTGGTGGGACCAACATGGTTTACTCCCTGTTCTTTTTGTCCTTGAAAGAGGCCTCGCTTGCATCGCTGTGGTGAAAGAACTTCTGATTTATTCATTTTTTTTTCCAAACTGAGTGTTTACACGGTGCTCTCCTTGCATGCCGAGTGCAGCCATCTTTATTGTGGACCTCCCGAGGCCAATGTCGGAAGCGAAACAGCCTTCAGACTCATGTGAGACTCCGTTCTCGTTGCTACTGCCATGTGACCTCAGACTTGCCGAATATCTTAAATGTTGCAAAAAACAAAAGAAGAAACATACTGAATGTATTTGTGTGTTGAGCTGTGAATTGTTGAAATAATAATATAATTGATGATAATGTACACATGCAACATGAAGGTGTGGTGGTTCTAAAGTGGTTCTTAGTATGTTGTGGCCTCCCACAGGTACTCACAAGGTCAATTGGGACCATTCAGGGCCCGCTATCAAACTGCTGATTGTAGATGTAATGCACAAATGTGAGCCTTTTTTTTTTTTTTTTGCTTTGCCAGTGCTTCTCACAATCTCCGGTGGCTTCTCTGCTTCCCCTTTGCCTTTTAAAGACTATAATTAGGATAAGTAATGACTAGAAGCAGATCACACATGAAGGAGCAAATATCTAAGAGTGTTGTAAGTAGATGTTTATCGCCTAGGCTGCTTGCATTAGGAAATCACACTGCATTGTATTACCGCATTGAACCGAATATAAGACAAAAGACAAAACCTCTTTGTCCAGACCAGTTTTTTGTCTGGTTTGGGCGTTTGGTGCCACCTACAGGTTTGCATGAGTATACATCGTGACCTCAAATATAAGACAACATGTCTTTTTCAGACAATATAAGACAATACCGGCCTATATTTGGGTCACTCATCATCAGGAAAAATGAAAATCATTTATTTCATTCACATTAAGATTTAGACAATATTAGCCTTTATTGTAGTGATGCTACGCTGCCATATTATTATTAGCCTTTAAAAAGAAAACATTGTAGTTATTATCTCTGAATACATCTTTCGACGCTGTCGTTAGACTGGATCTATAGTGTGCCGCCCTCTCACCTTCGAGGTGCTTGTGCCAAGCAGAGCGACACGTTCCATGTGTATGTGTGCGCGCATGTGTGTATTTATGTCATACATTTCCAAGTTTACTGTATCTTTGCCTTGCACTTTACCAACAAAGAGGGGAAATTTGTGTGTGCGTGTGTTTACAAGAGTGTGTGGGACTAGGTGAAGACTATTATTCATGACAAACATGCTAAATATATCCACATGAAGACATCAGTGGTTGTGTAGTTCCTCCTCCATGTAACCACGTTAACCATGTGAAGCTTTAAGCCAAAGCTGAAAAGTCCACCAATGTTGTGTGAAAGTAAATGTATCACCGATCGATTAAGCTGAAATGTTTTAATTGTTATTATCAAATTGTTTTGAACAAATGATTGCAACCTGTGTGTTGATTTTTTTTAAACAAAGCTCATATTATATATATTTAATTTTTTTAAAGGATTGTTTTAATTTAATGTAATGGGTTTCAGAAAGGATCCCACAATGCCGGAAGCCAAGCTCGATGTTTGCACGACCATGTGCTTTGCCAGCTGTTGTATTGTGTGCTGTTGTGTGCGGCGTGTAACAAAGACAGCAAGCTTTGGAAATTAAAAAGACTTTAATGGTATGTGAAATGTGTGTCTGCTGCTTCTTTCTTTAAGCGTTACATGACATTAAAAACAGAAATGACATTCTCAAAACTCTTAAGATCATTTGGACAAACAGTCTTACAGTTGAGCACAAGAATTTAACTCACTTGCAAAAGCTCATACGTCTCCCCCAAACTGTTGACTCATGCTTCAAAGCTGTTTCCTTTCCCATGTAAATAGGAAGTACCACCAAAATGCAAAGATCCTTCTCAATTGCTTTGGCACATTTCCTGAACCAGAAAGGACTTTCTTAGCACTCTAGCTAATTTTAGCAAAATAACTTGGATTGTTCAGCACAACACCATGGTTTCCCTGCAAAGCTCATTTCGCTCCCAAAACAAAATTCCCATATAAATTGTCAGTGCCCCCAATGCATCGTCCCTTTTGTCATTGTGTAAGCACTGCAAGTCAAAATGTTTTGATGTTTCGTGGACGTGAAGTATCACTCATGTCCACCTCTCCGTCTTAGCCCAGTTCTTCACTGACATGGATTACTCTGCTGTTTTTTTCTTTTGTCTAACTAACAAAATATTTTTTCCTTTCGGCTTATCCCTTTAGGGGTCGCCACAGCAAATCAGTTGCTTCCATCTAACCCCGTCTTCTGCATCCTCTTCTCTTGCACCAACTACCTTCATTTTCTCTTTCACTACATCCATAAACCTCGGCTTTGGTCTTCCTCTAGGCCTCCTGCCTGGCAGTTCAAAACTCAGCATCCTTCTACCAATATATTCACTATCTCTCCTCTGGACATGTCCGAACCATCTCAATCTGGCCTCTCTGACTTTATCTCCAAAACCTCTAACATGCGCTGTCCCTCTGATGTGCTCATTCCTGATCCTGTCCATCCTGGTCATACCCAAAGAGAACCTCAGCATCTTCATCTCTGCTACCTCCAGCTCTGCCTCCTGTCTTTTCCTTAGCGGCACTGTCTCTAAACCAAACAACACCGCTGGTCTCATCACAGTTTTTGTACACCTTCCCTTTCATTTTAGCTGAAACGCTTCTATCACACCCAACACTTTTCTCCACCCATTTCAGCCTGCCTTCACACACTTCTTCACCTCTTTTCTTTGAAGAGATCCATACACAGTATCCATGGTGTTACAGTATATTCTTGACAAATTATTGACAGTTGAACAGACTATTGTGCATGTGATGACTTTTACAATAAAATGACACTGACATGTTTTGGAGAGAACTATTTGACCTGAGAATCATTTTAGATCAACGGGATTTATTCAATTGGAAATTGTGTTAAATGTCGGGTAACTGTACCTAGACATACAGACATGTCTTCAGACATTTGGAATTTGATGAAATGAATGAGAAATTCAATTTTGTTGTCAAATGTTAAGGTTTGTATTTATTATTATTATCTGTTTCAAGAAGTTAGCCAAACCAACAGAGAAAAACTAACAGTCTTCTGCCTGTACTGTTATTCATTGTTAGGGTTGGGCCTCGAGTCTCCAGCATGACCAGTAAACGAGACTAACATTCAAATTCTCTCGGGATTGTCCAAATGTTTTTATTCACATTTCTAGTTTTGATACACACTTTGCCGACGGGAAGAAATAACCACGAATACCAATGAATAAAAAGCCAGCAAGCAAGTTTGACTTGATAAAAAAGAGTGGTCGGCTCAGTGCAACATTTGCAACACAATGATATCATGCAAAAGAGAGCAGACGATCATGATTAATGTTCACAGATTCATAGTGCAGAAATAACAGAGTACCTCATCTTTGATGCAGTACATCGGACTCCCTCTAAGCAATCAGGATAATTTGTAAGTTTGGTGTAAATAAAGTACAGGAGCTATGGCTAAGCAAATTTATCATTTGCACAATACATCTCTGTCAGCAAGAGGCAACAGACCTTTTCAACTCACAAAACACAATTCCGACCTTCAAAATAATTTGGGCTATATCCTGCTTACTTGTGTCAACAAAATAAGGGTGTGATAAAAAAAAATAGCTTACATCAACATTAACGCAGCAAACAGAGAAGTGTCAAGAATCACATTTGGTAGGTCGCCCAATATTCAATGTACCGGTTCTTATGTTTTGCATTTGCATGTGGGTTTTTCAGACTGACCACCAGGCCAGGCTCCAGGGTGAGGCTCTGTGTCCCATGGCTGGGCAAGGTGCAGTCTCTCTGTTTTAATTTTTCTTCTGAATCATTCTTGGTATGGTCCTTCATCTAGGACCTGTTTGCCTTGCCACCTACCAGCAGCCCCCAGAACTACATAGTTCCTAGGATCAACTCAAACTCAAACCTCTCCACCGCAATAAGGTGGTGTTTTTGCATAGTAGCAAACAGAAAATACATAGATATAAAAATATTTTTCACTTTGAAGATGGCAGGATTAATATGTGTTTTGGTGACATGGGCACTTTAAAAATCAGTAATGTTATTTCAACCAAAGGCCTGTGCAAATACATTTTATTCATTCATTTATTCATTTTCTATACCTTATTTGGGTAATTTGTCACAAATTAAATTACTATAATCGAAGAAAACATGAAATAAAAATCTAATGAAGGATACATTATAAGATGCATATTACATTTTCCAATATCTTAACATAACATGCATCTGTACACATTAGGGTTTTTTTAATGTAATGAGTGGAGAAGGTGCATCTAAAATTAGCTTGAGGACACAACACCAAGACAAAGATGTATTTTTGGAACATAAAACACCACATTCCAAGTGTGAAAATGTCACTAATGACAGGATTGAAATTTGGATGGGTACATTTGCACACTATTATCACAAATAAATGTGTAAAGTTAAAATTGTAACCAATGGGTTACAGTAGAGTGAGAGATAATAATAATAATAATAACAACAATCAAACTGTTTAAATGGAAGCCCCCAATGGTGCCACCGTTTAGCACCGCCCCTGGTGCTACCTCCTTGCTATGTACTAACTAGACTTGATTGACATCTGCTCTCTCTTTCGCCAGCCAATCGCTTCCCTCACGTGCCCCCAGTGCAGCGAGCACGAAGTAGTAAGTAACTGTCACCGCTACATGCTCTACTCCCAACATGGACACAAGAAGAGTGACCACTGTCTCTGCCTGTGTGAATGGTAGGACCGTTTTGAGGATTTTTTTGGTCATATTTTGATACAGAAATGTGTTTTTCTTGTGTTTTCTGGTGGTTATTTAGCTAAAGAAACCGTGCGTTCCATGTCGCCTTTCTCTAAGTAATTAGGCAGGCGGGAAATACGCCGAATAAAGTGACTTTTTCGGTTTTAGTGCGCTCGGATGTTGTGAGCTAAATTTGGATTGATATTGAAAAGGCTGCATTAAAATGCTCTTCTCTTCACTGAAGCTGGATGTTGTAGGCATGCTGGAACTTTTGCCTTCTTTTTTGGACCACAGCTTGTTTGTTCATTTACCAGAGCAGTGTCTATGTATTGTATTGTATTCTATTGTATTGTATTGTATTGTATTGTATTGTATTGTATTGTATTGTATTGTACAGATGAAGAACTGCTTCCATAATGACACTAATTTGAATACTCCTATTGCAGCTCAATATGTTGAAGCACTCAAAAGGTGTCTATAGTTATTCTGCTTTGTGACTAATACATTTTATAAATACTAAAAACATGAACAGATAACATACTTTTGGCCTCTATAATAAACTTTTAGGTCCAATAAACACATTTTTGGTACATTAAGTGTGGATTGTGGGCCGCACGGTGGCTGAGTGGTTAGCACATTGGCCACACAGTCAGGAGATCTGGAAGACCTGGGTTCAAATCTCTGATGGGCATCTCTGTGTGGAGTTTTCATGTTCTCCCCGTGCGTGCGTGGGTTTTCTCCGGGTACTACGGTTTCCTCCCACATTCCAAAAACATGCATGTTAGGTTAATTGGCGACTCGAAATTGTCCATAGGTATGAATGTGAGTGTGAATATTTGCTGTCTGTATGTGCCCTACGATTGACTGGCGACCAGTCCAGGGTGTATCCCGCCTCTTGCCCAAAGCCAGCTGGGATAGGCTCCAGCATCCCCGCGACCCTAATGAGGATAAGCGGTATAGAAAATGAATGAATGAAAGTGTGGATTGTACATGGCGGGACAGAAATGACCTATCATGACACCCCTGTTTTAGGCTTGAAAATAGAATTCTGGAACATTCTGACCTATGTTATGACCACAGATGAGAAAGCATGGCTTCCAGGACTAATCGCAGCGTGAGTTTCTCAGCTTTCAAGCGGCTTTTGTTTGTTCTATTGGCCTTCTGGACACACATATATAGTGGGGCGGACCATCTGTCTTGTAGCACAGGATGGCGGAGGTTCAAAGTGATTGTATGCAGTTAGATCCTCCCGCTGCCTAGATGGTGCCAACATGCCTCTGTTCTTTAAAACCACTATTGGTAACATATGGTGTTACATATTACATATACCATCATGTAATATAACAGGGGATGTTCGATAATAATGCATCTGAAAATAATCGCGATATTGGCATAAAGGTCAAGTGAATATCCGCTTTTTTTCCTCTAATGAAAATCAATTCGCAGCACAAACAAATGAGACTAAAGTATTTGACCAGAGCTCTGCGCGCGGAGGGAGCGGGGGGGCAAATTTGGGTATAGACAATAATTTGTTGAACAATTATCGTCCAGAAAAATTAGTTGTTGTAACAGACCTAACCGTGTTTGTTTACTTTAAAGAGGAGTAATGTTTTGTTGAAGTTTGGTCAACGTACATGTTTTGGATATACCAAAAGGGTGCACATTCAGGTGTTATACTTAAGAATCAATAACAAAAACATTTATAAATGTAGTCACATTGTTTTTCCATTTTGTCATTGCTTTTTCTGTACTGCCTTTATTTTTTTCTATTTTGTCATTACTTTACCTGGTTTCTCTTTTTCATTTGCTTTTTCTCATTGCATTTGTTAAAATGTCAACAATGATTTTTTTCAAAACCTTTTGATTTAAACTTCATTTACTTGTACAAAGTATAAATAAAACATTTTTCCAAAAATAAATATAAATGTGGTGGGCTGCATGGGACTACCATCTCTGTGTTGTGCCGGTGCTGTGTCTTCAATTTATTTCTTTTTAAACAAGAAATAGCAATTTTTATGACGTATTTATTTACTTAAAGTTACTCAACAACCAGCTGTACATGAACCGAGATCAATGAAAAATTGTTAATTTAAAAATAGCACTTAAAGGTATAGTTAGAATTTTTTTGACATGAAGTTGTATAACATCCCCATCATTACTGTAGTATATCAACAGTGACCCCCCAATTTGTCTCATCCAGTTCTGGTTGGATCTTGGTGATGAACGTAGATTTGGTTAGTTGCTGGGGCTACATTAGTAAAGATTTTGGCTTCTCGAAACAATATGGATTCAAAAGAGTCATACATTTGCATGACAAAAATACTTCCTTAAAAAAACATTACAAGACATTACAAATTGCTCGGGTTTACTTTCTCTTCCGTCTTATCAGTGTGCGCTAACGGCTGTCCATTGTTGTGTATGTGATGGCTGGCAGCTGTGACTTGTGTATCTTCATCCGCTGTGGAACACATTTGTCAACAAGATGGCAGCGATGCTCGCATCACAGCCATCTATAGTCCAAAATTCCTGCCGCATAAGTCTTAACCAGAAGAAGAGATCATATCTCACCTGTATTAGCCTCACTGCACTGGTTACAGGTATAATTTAGAATTAAGTATAAAATTATCCTTCTTACCTATAAAGCACTATGTGGTCAGGCACCTGTATATCTTAACAAGCTCCTAGAACACTAATGTCCTAGTAGAGCATTCTGTTCACATAATTTCCAATTACATGTCACTCCTACAATTTTTAGAAGTAGAATGTAAGTTATGGAACCATCTCCCAGACTCAATGCGGGGGGCCAGACACAATCTCTTTATTCAAAAGTCAACTCAAAACCCACTTATATAGTTAGAACTGACCCCTGATACGCTGATATGTATCAAAACCATTCTCTATGTTCCTTGGTCTAAGACGAAGACTTCTGGCTTGATCTTCCCTGATCCCTCTATTTTTACATCTCATCCCAACTGGTTGAGACAGACGGCCACCCCACAGAGCCTAGGTTCTGTCCAAGGAAAGAAACCTTGGACAGAACCTAGGCTCGTGTTTGAGAAAAAATGCTCATGTGGGATTTCAGTTGGTTCCCTGTTTGACCTTCATGTGTAAAGTGCCATGAGATGACTTCAGTTGTGATTTGGCGCTATGCAAATAAATTGAATTGAATTGAACATCCCTCCCCGACCATCCCTCAGATTTAAAAAGTACCATTTTAAATTATAAAATGCGTGTAAAGCAAAAAATGTGTTAAGACTTTTGGAGACTTGAAAAGTGGTTTTGTTTTCTGTGTCACCTTTTAATAACTGAGCTATAAGTCATTTTATATCAGTTTTTAATCAGTTAGCAATTGGAAAAAATGTAAAGCTGGATGAAAGGCTGTTCAAAGCATCCATTATCTTTTGAAGAGATTATTTGGTTATTATTACCAGGCATAAGGATTCTGCATCTCTGTCTGGGTGTCCACATCTGGCCGGACTGTTCAGTCACAAGGTGGCGCAGTACCCCAAAGATGAAACAGTAACAATGAAACAATAGGAAATGATAAAATAATACAAAATGCTGCCAGTCTTATTTAGGATTAATCTCAACGATGCTGGACACATCCATCCTTTCAGTGGGACTTTGTGACAGCGGGACTGTAAATGCGACCGAAGTAGGCTGGACTGGAAGACAAAAAGAGGGCTTGTATAAGGCTGACACCTAGTGGTTAGGATTATTGTCAAGAATGGCAAATGTAGTCTTTTGTCAATCATGACAATACATACCATACGTGTTCATGTACCGTCACCTATGTGGACTTTTATCTTCTGCATGAAAAGCCTCGAGGCAGAAACATTTAGGGTGCCATTGACAGGAAAAAAAAAAAGATTATTTTTTGTATTCTGTCATATGTTGGAGACAGTACGGGATTTTTTAAATAAGTGTGTCTCTTACTGGACAGAGTGTGGGCAATCTGAATGGAAGCTATACTAGTCTATACTAAAGGTGAGCGCATTTCTGTCAAAGATTTGCTATCGAAGATCCAGTTGGTGGTATTTTTTTTACATGCTGCATTGCAGTGTGGTTTTTGATCCACAAGGCCACTTCCCTGGTGCTTTGGCTAATTTTGGCTGGCCAAGTCCAAGGACAAGGTCAGCATGTGTGATGCTAGTTCAACACAGTAGTTCATATTATATAAGGCTGCCCAGATGTTGGAATCAGAAGTGAAGATATTTTACTGTTTTTTTTATAAGTTACCAGTAGGTGCAGTAGATGTTTTGATTAATCTTTTTGTAGTATGGTCCTCAAAAAGAGAGCGCTCCTGTCATTTACAAATATTTGACTAGTGTTTACACCCTTGCACAGTGAAAGCATTTTGTTATACAGCAGCAATCCTGATAGTCTTTTAAGGATCTCATGCAGTAAATTCAAGACCACAAACTGCTGTTGCAATAACCTAATGACACTAAAAGCAACTTATTTATTTAAAAAAGGTAAATGAAGCAAAGACTTAGAGTGATCATTCTCTCTTGTGGTGTTTTACAACCTTTAGCATACCTCTCTCTCTCTCGCTGTCTCTCTTTTACCTCCCTCCTCACACTCTGTTGCTCGGCTCCAGATCCAGGGATGTGCGGTATCGTCTTTTCTTTTAAGCATGCAAGCTAAGCAAATCCTCAGGACAGTTTTATTGAACTAGCATTTTAGTATTTTGTTTGCCACAAGTATTTCCTTTTTTTTGTTGTTGAATTTTGCATTGGGGGCATCACATTTTGTGATTATCAAGATCAATGCCATGTGTACCAAAGACAACCAGTGCCAGGGGGATGCTCAGCCCTTCCGCAAAGGCCTCTCAACGAAAGTCCTGCTCAACTGCTGCCTGGTGCGCCGCATCCTTGCCTGGGCCACCCCGAAACCAAAAGGTACTCAACGCAACGTAATTTAGCTTGTGTGAAGTTCTTGAATCAGCCGCAATATCAGGCACTAGGTAATATTAGCTAGGTAGGTAAGTGATGTAAGATCTGTACCGTCCTACCCGGTTTCACAACAATTCATTCTCTGATGCATGCTTCACTCCTCTGAGAATTTCTGTTGTTTGTGATGTATTTGTTTATATTATGCCCGTCCTTTTTCAGGAACAGTTGATGTTCAAATTTCACATGCGTTCATGGCTGTGCTTGTTTGTCGGTATCACCTGTAAGGGTTGAAAGGGCTTAATAAGCAGTGATTGCTGCTCACTGGGCTTTTAGTTTTTGCAGCCTCTCTGCCTCTGGTTTGCAGTCAAAAAACATAGTTGTGGCCATTTTTGGATCTTATAACACAGTTATCGCAGCACAGTATGAGTGAATGTTATTGTTGTGAATATGTCCCTTTCTTGGCTTTGCTGTGAGGTTATGGCTGCATGTGTTAAATCTGAATTTAGAACGTGTTCTGGTCGTGATGTCACAGCCAAGATGGTGCCAGTTCAGAAAATTTGCTGTGGGGCCATGTCAAGATCACCACTTATTTTCACTCCTATTTCATAGTTATCTATGACAGCAGTATGACATAAATATTTTAATACCTTGCAGCGCTGAAGTTTTTGTGTTTATCTGTTTGTGTTCAAAATGACTTAAATGGATTTTGGCATTTGTGTATACACTGTAACTTCACAAAATACTGTAAACATAAAAGAAAGGGTCTGAGTTCTTGTTTGGGATGTTGAGCTCTTCCGGTACATTGCACTAAATCATGCTAGGTGTTAGCTTGTTAGCATTGCTAGCATGCTAATGTTTGAATTGGGTAATCTGGTAAGACATAAAAAAGGTCGCTAACAAGATTGCCGAACCACCGCCGTACGTCGAAATTTATCTGGGCATCCCTGCTTAGGCTGCTGCCCCCAGATAAGCGGTAGAAGATAGAATAGATGGATGGATTGGATAAGAAATCAGTACATCCCTAGCTGCAACACACGGTGGATATCCACAGGATGGTCAATGAGAGATGGTCCCCGGGGACAACTGACTGGTCAATGGGCGGTACCTTTACAGGCTGCGACCTCTTATTGGTTAGTGGCTAGTTTTTGGCTCTGACCTTGGCTCTGACGAACTTAACTACATGAGAGCAGGTCCGGCGTATCTATTCATCATTTATATTGAATGTATATATATATTTTGCATTTACGTTTATCGTTATTCAGACTACAATCAGCCGCACGGTGGCTGACTGGGTAGCACATTGGCCTCACAGTCAGGAGGTTCAGGGTTCGAATCTCCGTTAGGCATCTCTGTGTGGAGTTTGCATGTTCTCCCCGTGTGTGCGTGGGTTTTCTTCGGGTACTCCGTTTTCCTCCCACATTCCAAAAACATGCATGTTAGGTTAATTGGCGACTCTAAATTGTCCAAAGGTATGAATGTGAGTGTGAATGTTTGTTTGTCTATATGTGCCCTGTGATTGACTGGCGACCAGTCCAGGGTGTACCCCGCCTCTCGCCCAAAGTTAGCTGGGATAGGCTCCAGCATACCCGCGACCCTAGTGCTGATAAGCGGCATAGAAAATGAATGAATGAGATTACAATCAGGAACATCACCCAAGCTAGGTTTACTCATTATTCTGGCGCCACAAGTGTTACATTACAAAATAGGAGCATAGTACACAACAAGTAAAAGTATAGTCTTATTTACAATATTTAACACTAAATTGCTCAAACTTATCCATGATAAGGAGAATTCCTGCTTCATTGTAAAGGCCCCGTGAGTTAACCCTTCAGGCGGTGGGCAAACGTTGCCGCTAAGCTCCTCCCACACCTTTAGGTAAAAATTCACAATCTGCAAGTTTGGTGTTGATCAGCTAAATTTCTTAGGAGAACTTGGTCCAGGTGTGACACATTGAAATTGCCCACATTCTTGAAAAAATGGCACCCGTGTGTCTTACAGTATGGTTTATTTGATGATTTGCCTGTGTCCTGTCACATTGTACAGTACTGTTCACAATAATAGCAGTGCAATGTGATTAACCAGTGTTATTAGTATATTTTTATTGCTACATGGCAAATAAGTTACCAGTGGTGCAGTAGATTCTCAGAAAACAGAGATCATGTTGGCTTATGCTGAAGAGGACATGCCGTTGAAATGGGTGTTTCAACAAGGCAATGACCCCAAACACACCAGTAAACCAGCAAAATCTTATGTTATGGAATTGCCAGCCCAATACCCGGTCCTTAATCCACTGGAGAACTTGTGGGGTGACATAAAAAATGCTCTTTCGGAAGAAAAATCAGGAAATGTTAATGAATTGTGGAATGTTTTGAGTGGATTAACAGCTGAAATGTGCAACATGGTTGACTCTATGCCACACAAATGTGAAGCAGTTATAAAAAAAACTGTACTCATACAACTAAATATTAGTTTAGTCATTCACAGGATTACCAAATCCTAGAAACAAAAAAGTTGTTAGTAAAGTCATCGGCACATACTGCTATTTTTTTTTTTACACACCCCTTTCAACTCATTGCCCAATTGCACAGCCTTAAGAGCGTGCATATCATGAATGCTAGGTCTTGTTTGTTTTCTGAGAATCTACTGCACCTACTGGTAACTTGTTTTCCATGTAGCAATACAAATATACTAATAATAGTGATTAATCTGGTTAGTTGCATTGCACTATTTTGAACACTACTGTACATTCATACATGCATTTCATGTTAATCGAATCCATCCAAACACAATACTAGGTTTTACAAATGCTACTATCCAGCTATGTAGTGCTGAAATGGGGTCAAGCCCACCCTCTCGTGTGTCAGCGTTACATTTTGTATCGATGGAACCTTTTCTTTTTAAGGATTTACAACTTGGCCTGAGTGGCGAGTCACACGGCCGCACAGCCTGCGAGTGAATAAATCCTCCTTTCTGATCCCCGACTGAGTGGCCTTACAGAGAGTTGATTTACAACTAGTCTTTATATCAATGCCCTCAGTGGTGTGATCCATTTACAGGAATATTTAGCTTTTTGTTGCGGTTTTTCATGGAGAGCTTTGCGTTCTGGGATGCTATAAAATAGCCATGAACATCTGTTAGCACCTGCAGGCCCCAAACAACAACAACAACTGTTCTTGTTATGCATCACAAAGGCAAATTATGCAAATGCATCCATGTGTACTTGTTAAAAATAAAGCTAGTATAGAATCAGTATACATAACTAATGTAGCTGCAACGGGGAACAAGCCAGTGTCTTATTGTGCCGGTCCCAAGCCCGGATAAATAAAGAGGG
>QODF01000117.1:3372509-3413480 GCA_024372805.1 Oostethus manadensis
TAGGTATGAATGTGAGTGTGAATGTTTGTTTGTCTATATGTGCCCTGCGATTGACTGGCGACCAGTCCAGGGTGTACCCCGCCTCTCGCCCAAAGCCAGCTGGGATAGGCTCCAGCATCCCCGTGACCCTAATGAGGATAAGCGGTATAGAAAATGAATGAATGAATGAATATTTAAGATCAGTTGATAAATCATATTCGTGACTCTTTAAGATATGTATGATTAAACTAAATAAAACATAAAATAATAACAAAAATATACTGTTAAAATTTGTTTTGTTGGATTGCCATTTCAAACCATTTTCCTGCCGAAGATGCCAATGCTTTTGGACACGGTTGTATAAATTAGGCTGATTTGGTTGTATTTCATACAGTCATAGACTAAAACATGGGCATCTTTGGCTTTTTGGCCGTAACTATACAATAGCTACTGTAATTGATTATTTAAGTACCATGTATGCCTAAATATAAGACATGCTGTATTATATTGTGGTTTAGAGATTTATTCATGCAAACCCACAAGTGGCCTGAGCTAGATTTTCGGGGTATTTATAGTAATCTAATAATTAGCTTACTTTACTGTTGAATTTATACAATCTCTTCTACCCTGTGAGTGATACATAGAAATGGAACTCTGAAACTCCCCTGGTCACCTGACAAGGGATGACGCTCTACTTGTGGGTGGGGGGAGATTAGGTCTCTCGTACGCATGCATTAAAAAAATCAACAACATGTGTCTTTGTAGCTCCACCCGTCCCCCGTGTCGGTGCGCTTTATTTAGTTCCAGCATGTGTGCGACCCCATCACCTTGCACCTCACATTCTGTGTTTGCCATCCCTAGAGATCATTCACGTGGAAGTATTCCATCAGCATAGAAATTTACCAGAGCAACTATTGGCTATATTGCAATTCTGTCAAACTCCAAGTTTGGTCGCCTTGTTGGTATGTTTGCAAGCATTATTATAGGGAAGTTAAGGGGACCTGTGCAGGGCAGTAAAAGGTCAAAACAGCATATACGTATGATGACATTTATGTACAAACAGCACCAGTGGCTAAAGTTAGTCATTTAAGATAGGGATTTACCTTGCATGTGTGGTATGCTAATACACCAACAGTCACTTTTATTAACCTGGCACCAAACTGTAATTCCAAAATGCTTTTTTTTTTGAACGGGTTTCTTAGCAAGTAATGTAAACGCCATGAAAATCAAATGTGGCTTTAAATAGAGATGATTTAAGTTGGTGGAGCACATACAACAAGCTTGTCAATAATCAAGCCCTAATTAAAAAAAAATGTAACTGAAAATATTCGCAGCCCCGCATCACAAGTGGCTCACTGGCTGCAGCAAGAATATTAAATGAGCAAGAAGGCACAGTGCTAAGTTATTACAAAGCAGAATTATGACTTTTGAGTGCCTTTGCTTGGCTGAAATGAACAGAAGCATTTTGTTTCAAATGATAAGTCTGGGCTCAGGGCCTGTACACAATTGCAGGAGGTGGTAATATTGTGTAGCCTTGCCAGACAATCACCACGGACCCACGGCAGAAAGCACACTGACGAATACAAATGATTCATGTTTTATGTCAGGTGGAATTTTGGTGCAGTGCGGCTGTCTTTTAGCGCTCTCAAATAACATCGTCAAAGATGCTCACATTCATCTTGTAATATCCTCCAAGGTGTTGTCTTAATGACTCAACAGCTGGTAAGTTACGGAATCACAGGAGTGCCAAAATTAAAAAGTACATGTGGAAATACAAAGGGAATCAATAATACAAAAATATACAAATGTAATCATATTGTAATTCCATTTTATCGTTTGAAATTGATCTGAGATGGCTTAGTGTTTCATTATAGCTGAATCTGGCTATCATCCAGCAATGTTATTCTCTGGGGGGGGGAGTAAAAGTAAAAAGTAGTGGCGGAGGCCCTACCAAGTCTGCCTTGATTAGTGGTAGCAAATACTCTCTCTGTACTGCTGTTGTTGACGGATGTGGGGTTTGTTGCTATGGGGCTTGTAAAATCAATGTGTCCATGAAGGAAGTTCTGGTGATGACCAAAATACTGTAAATATTGCATGTTATCATGAATGTGTCTTTTAGTACGTATTTGCAGCATGTATATACAGTAAAACCATAAAACATGGTTAGAGTATTTAGTGGTGTTTTAATACGGTAACATAAGTGAATCCAATTACATTGCATTATTAACTCATTCATTCATTTTCTATACTGCTTTTCTTATTAGGGTCGCAGGTATGCTGGAGCCTATCCCAGCTGTCTTTGGGCGGGAGGCAGGGTACACCATGGACTGATTGCCAGTCAATCGCAGGGCAGACATACAAACATTCAAATTCACACAGTAATGGACAATTTAGAGTCGCCAATTAACATTAACATGCATGTTTTTGGAATGTGGGAGGAAATCGGAGTACCCGGAGAAAACCCACGCACGCACAGGGAGAACATGCAAACTCCACACAGAGATGCCTAATGGAGATTCGAACCCTCAACCTCCTGACTGTGAGGCCAATGTGCTACCCAGTCATCCACCGTGCGGCTGCGTTATTAACTGTCCCTTTTAAAAACCCTTTTTCCAATATTTAGAATGAAATCAGCAGATCAGGGCAGATTGGTGGAGGTTCTGTTGCAGGAGATCATCCCCCTTCTCTCAGCAGACCTTTAAAATCTTGTCTGTTTTAATGCAGAGCGTAGGTCACTCACAGAATAAAATTAATCGGAATAGGATGGACAACTGGAGGCTCAGCTGCAGGTGATCATCCACCTTCTCGCAGTAGACCTCCAAAATCTTGTTTCTTTTAATGCACAGTATAGGACACATGCAATAACATCCCTAGAATAGGGCAGACAAGGAGACTCGGTTGCAGGGGATTGTCCGTCTCCTAGCAACTGACCTCCGAAATCTTGTCTTTTGTAATGCACAGTATAGGACTCTTGGCCAGGAGCGTTGGTGTTGCTAGAGCGCAGTCCCTCCTGGCAACAGTTCCATAAAGTCCATCAACACTGATCACTATTATATCTTTTATATATATATTATATCTATTATATCTTTTAATGAAATATCTGTGTGTGTGTGTATATATATGTGTGTGTGTATGTATATATATGTGTATATATATATGTATGCGTGTGTGCGCGCGTGCGTGCGTGTGTGTGTATATATGTATATGTGTGTATATATGTATATGTGTGTATATATGTATATGTGTGTATATATGTGTGTGTATATATGTGTATATATATATATATATGTGTGTGTGTGTGGGTATATACTGTATAGTAAACCCAGGAATTACCTTTAATACATGTTGTGTTTATATATGATGGTGGTTTATTCATTTTCTATACCGCTTATCATTATTTGGGTTGTGGGTATGCTGGAGCCTATCAGAGCTGACTTTGGGCGGGAGCCGGGGTACACCCTGGACTATAATGAGTAATGTCGCAAGCTGTACAAGGTATAATACATTAATAATAATGTATATTGTCATGTTTGTTTGTAGGTGTGATATCTTGTATATAACAGGCTATAGCGAATAAGGGTGTGGGGGTAAATAAGCTTGTCTTCTTCCCACTCCTTTTTGAGCCAAATTGTTCCTGTTTGTACTGTAGGTGTATGTTCATTATGTTCTGTCCTGTCTATTTAGTGCGGCTCAAAATAAACAAACAAAAAAAGTGCAGTTTTCCTTTAGGGGACCTACTGCAAAAAAAATCACTAGTCAAAGATCATGCATATGACAGGAGTGCTTTGCTGTACTAGGACATTGGGCCGCTCTGATATCATTTATATCATAAGGTCATCAAGCCGGATTTGGTCTGTCAATTTGCCCACCCCTGCTTTGTAGTAATATTGTCTCTTTTTTTCCCCACATCTGCAGCACTTTCCTTGTCATTCCATCTTTTTTTCTCCTTTGCATGTCCCGTTCATCTCTTCTCCTTTTGCTTCTCCTCCTCCTGCTTTTCTTGGGCCGATCAGGCCACGCCTCCATGGCAACCGTCAGCAGTGATGGTAAAACCATCCACAGATGGTGGCGAGTAGAGCAAGAGGAGCACTCACTACACGACTAAGTGTGTGAGTGTGCTGTTGCGTCCGGAGAGAGAGGCAAGGACGGAAGGACGGAAGGTAGGGAGGGAGGAAGGCAGAGTTTTCACCACAAAGAGGGCTATAAAGCCTTACACTAGAACCACTCACTCATGATCCGCTGACAGCACCGCAGGAGGAGCGAACGGCACGTTGTCGACTCTTTGCGCAGGTCAAGATGAGCTGCAGGAAAAGGTGCAAGCGGGAGATTTTCAAGTTCGCCCAGTACCTGTTCCGATTTGTCACCGGCTCTTTGAACACCGGTAAGACTGCCACTCCACCCCCCTCTTGACGGAGCATCACTCGTTCTTATTACAGCTGTAATTTGTGTTGACCAAAACTGTAAAACAGTGAGAGAGAATGTTACTCTACAGCATTGATGCAGAATTGATGGCCCACGGGCCCAATGTGACCCATGAATGACATCAGACCAGCCCAAAAGGTCACTCTAACATTGTGCTCTAACATTTTTGAAAGACATTCTTAAATATGCCGGAGCACTCTTGTGACATAGAGGATTTTTTGCTGGCATTTGTGCAGATAATTCCAAAAAACAGCAGAACGCCTCTGTCACTTAGAGGATCTTAGACTGACAAGGGAATGACTAACATTTTTGTCCTAAAATTCCTTTCATTTAGAGGATCTTTGGCTAGTGTTTTTGTTGTTGTTGTTGTTAAAAACAGAGGATCCTTGACTCATGTTTTGCAGTAGGTCATTAAAAGTGTAAAAGCAATAGTCGGAAATCCTCTATGTGTCAGGAGGGTTCTTCTCTTTTTAAGGACTTGCCAAATATCCTGGCAGTTAGATGTTAGTCACTCCCATTTTTTTCAATTGAAGTCATGAACTTGATTTGGCCCGCAGTCCACCATTTGAATAACACTGGACTACTGTGTGTCATCTGTGGTGGGTTTTACTGGGAAAAGACACCAGTGTCTCTTCCAACAGACTTTACTTAATGGCAGAACAGGCTACATATCTATTACATGCGTTAGGTCCTCCAACATTGAGTCGTAGAATTCTTTACTGTGGGCTGGTACAAAGTGATCACTGAATCAAGTGTCGTAGAACCTTGTCCATTAAAAGCCACTGGTCCATTGCAGACATCTTATAGGATTATTTACACAGTCAACAGAACAACGGAAATAAGCCATTCACTGGTCATGGAAACTAATGGCTGTAACTCCATTGGGTAAATTGATGGATTCCACCAATCTTTGCTAACATAAAAGCATTCAGCTGCCTTTATCCTGCACAGGGTTCAACAATAACCACAGGAAGTGGGCCAGGGAATATTTGCCTATAAGTGAAGGACATCAAGGCAATGTAAGAGTGGACGATTGCTTAGAGAAGCTCTTACAAGTCATTAGCATCACATTGCAACACTGTCTGATTTTTTTCAATTTTTCACACTCATTCTTTTGTTGGCCATATGCTGTGTGGCTCTGAAACACCATGGGGCCTTTAAATGGCGTTGACTTTAGTTCTTGTGGTTATGGTTAGAGAAAAAAATGGCCATTGTGATGGTTTGCTTTGACGGACTATTTAAATAAAAACGTTTCGCGCAACGGTGAACTATTTTTTACTTTTCGATGACGTGTAAATTGTTAAAGGACATTCCATCCTTCACTGAAATATTTGAGAGAATATAGGAGGCACTAATACAGAAGGATTATATATATTTTTTTCAGTTCATGTGAACGTAGTGAGTTTGTATACTGGGGTCTGTTTACTTCCCCTATATCTTAGGTTCCCAGAGTGGGGTACGTGAATCCCCCAGGGATATGCAAATTGTTGTGGGGTTACATGAATAAAAACTAAAAACAAAAAGCATACATTGTTATGGTTATGCTTTAATTTGTGTCGAACATGCATACATTGTCAATGAATGATTCATGTTACACATGAATACACATATAATTGAAAAAAAAAGTATTGGACTGTAGATACTATGTATACTGTGCTGTTGTTGTAATGTACATACATGACTTTCTAATGTTCCTATTTTAATACTTGTTGAGCAGGCCCTTTCAATGTTTAACTCCAAGTCCATGGTGTTGAATGTAATCCTTCTAACTGCCTGGTTTTTCTATATGTGCCTGTAACTGCGATTGACTGGAGGCCAGTTCAGGCTGTATCCTGTCTCTCGCCCAAAGTCAGCTGGGATAGGCTCCAGCGTCCGCCCGCGACCCTGGTGAAGATAAGCATAGATGATGGATGGAATGAGCCTGTAGTTTCTTTACTGGTGGTAATGACTAGTGTGTGTGCAGCTGGAAAATAAGCCACAGTGAACAATGATTAAGGCCAGAAAAACTCCATAGACCATGCATTCATAAAACTGCATTGTTTCTCGGCACAAATTCAATTTTGCTGGATGTACGAGCCAGTGAATTTTACGCAGTGGAGCTAGATGAGTCAACAGTTTTGTGTATTTTGGAAAAGTTGGAAACCACTGGTCTATATGACTAAGGTGTTCTGATGTTTTTAAGGACAAAAATGCTTTGCTGTTTTTAAAGACTTACAGCAAAAACACTTGTTAGGAGATTCATAACTAAAATCTGCACCAGAAACCAGGAGGCGAGACAAAGGCAAGCTGTTAGGAAGCTGATACCAGACTGGCCAAAAGGCAGTGACCCTTTGGAAGTGGGTGGTTGTAAAAAGGTCAAGAAAGCTTTAACACTGACACCTTTCATCATTTAAGTGCTTTGTTAGCCTTGTAAGCTTCACGATCAGTCCTAAACAGCAGTACAAATTTCTGTGGCTGAAGTTAATTATTCCAAAGCCGGAATGGTGACTTCCTTACATGATGCCAGCCCAAGTAGACGCAGGTATCAAATATTCAGTGTTTGTCAATGGAGTACTGTACTGGTGGAACATGACCTGATAGAAGGCCCCCTGTGATGTCACCATGTGGTACCACAAGTGAATGTTACCCAGCCCTTAAAGGTGAACTATACATTACGCTATACATTATACATGTTTATACAGAGACAGTCTTTGAAACTTTCATCTGTCATGTCCAAAGACACGCTGCGAGCCGAGTAATGCTCCGCAGACGCAGAGAGAACACGGGCCCAAGGGGAATCTCCATAAGTGTGAGAATGGTTATGCTTTATCGCCATACTCCATCATGATGGGGTATTGGCAGCCTAATGACTGGAAATCCAAATGTCACTGGAAGCAGAAGCACTGGGCTGGAAATGATGGAGGAGATGAAGATGTTACCTATCCAGACGTTAAATAAACGCTGACATCGCTGTATGTATGGACTTATTACTGTACAGCATTTTGCAACAGCATTAAAGCTGTAGTGAGTAATAATTGCGGGCATTTCCTTTTAAAATTCAAATGACAGCAGAACTCTTTGCTTCTTAAACAAAAGCAGGGTTATTCAATTGGAGGACTGGGGACCAAATATGGCCAAAGAATGGCATCAGACCAACCTGCAAGTTAAGTTCAAAACTTGGGAACAAGTAACATCTTTATCCAAAAACTCTTTTCATATTGAGGATGTTTGTCTAGTGTTTTTTTGAAGGAAGTTCACAAAGCCCTCACAAAGAGGATCTATGACAGTAGGTGTTTAACAGCAGAGCGCTCCGGTTGCATACAGGATTTTCGACCAGTGTTTTTTCAGTTGGTCCTTAAGAACAGCAGAGCCCTCCTGCCTCAAATGCTTTTTGTCTGATTGACAGTTTGTTGACACGCATTCAAGTGCTGTAAAATGATCCGCTGTGTGGAAAGTGGAAAGTTAAACCTTCAGTTATGTCCTCCGTGACTCTCTTACACTTTCCCGTTTTTTTCATCCATCATTACATATGAATGAATTATTAGGGAATGATGAGCTTGTCAAAGAGATGTCTCCCTTGCAGTTAATGAGATTAAAGACTCTACTTATGTCCATTTACATCCCCTACTGTCCCTTTTCTTCCTCCTGCATATGTGGCTCCTCCCCCCTCGTTTATTGCCACTTAAGCACTTAACTTTAAACTCCCTGTGAGACTCTTTGTCCTCTTCCCTCCAACCAAAGTGGAAAAAAAAAAAATCTGAGACTCCTCTCCACGCACCGTTCACCGGCAATTACTGGTTTTGCAGTCCTGCCCAGGCGGCCGACGAACAACTAGGGAATTCATACACCTCTCTGGGGAACTGGGATAATGATTCATTTCGTTATGCAACACATCCTAGCTAGCCATGTTAGGAGGTTCTTGCCATTTGCTGGTTGTGTAATTTATTTTTTGATATATTTCATTTTCTGCCGGATGAACATGGCACCTGGCAAATGGCTTTTATGTCCTTGTTTGACAGGTCAATCTTGGGACGCGTTTTTGAAATGTTGGAAAACGATTTTGTGATTTCTGCAAATCTCTGCTCCATATCTTTTCCCATTTTTTTTCCAGTTCAGTGTTCTGTATGAACAGTACTGACAAGCATTCGAAGGTTGTACTGTATCTGAGCCATAAGAAGACAGTTTTGCTTTGCGGAATGTTGCCACAATCGGCGACAACCGAACAGTTATACTGTATGATGTCATCACCAGAGTGAGGTGTGATGTATGAAATACAGCAACAACGGGGGTTACTACTAACAATGATCTGTTACTCTTCTGATACTGCCTCCAAAGATGATGGATAATTGCCAGGACAATGTTGGTCCTCCAACTATACTCCAGTATTGGTGGTCGTAACAGAAGATCTGACATTCATCTTTTTACACAAAATGCAGTGATGCGTTTGCGGAACACTGGCACAACCATGTGCACACAGCAGCAATTGGATAATTAGATGATGTTATCTCTCAGCACCAGTGTGTGGTACAGTATAAAATACTTGTCAGACAGCAACAATCTATTTTGATACTGCCTCCACAGGTGGTGGAAAGTTGCCAGATCTGCTTTGGTCCTTTGTGTATATTCCAATTATTGGAAAAAAAAACTTACTTACTGTATATATATACTGTGTGTGTGTGTGTGTGCGCGCGCGTGTATGTATGTATGTATGTATGTATGTGATAAGTTCTAGACAGAACACACAAAAATAAAAATTGTTCTCTGGCTCTCAATGGTGACGTCTCGACTTAGCACGCTTAGATAATTAGATGACATCAGCACTAACGTGTAACATGAAATACTTGTCAGGTGGCAACAATGGGCCGTCCTACCTCCTGTTTCCGCTCTTGATACTATACCTCCAAAGGTGGAAAATTGCAGAGTTAACTGACCCATTCCTTGTTGGTACTGTTTTTATTCAACAATGATTCTGGGCTGTATGCTTAGCTTTATCACCAGGAGCACAGGTCCTCCCAAATGAAAAAATCTAGGAGCACAGAAAAAAATTCGGAGCAATGTGAAATTTCTTAAATAACTAAATATTACTCGCTGCCATACACCATACCATACAAACATGTACTAAGCTACAGATACCGTAAAATAACATGACAGACATGCTACTGCACATGACGAACAGAGCTGATATCAACCCAACCAATGACAACCATGTCAGGCTATATTTTCCAATAATAATCATGCATCCATCCATTTTCTATACCGCTTATCCTCATTAGGGTCGCGGGTATCCCAGCTGACTTTGGGCGAGAGGCAGGGTACACCCTGGACTGGTTGCCAGTCAATCGCAGGGCAGACAAACAACCATTCCCACTCACATTCATACCTATGGACAATTTAGAGTTGCCAATTGCCATAACATAATCGCCATAACATGCATGTTTTTGGAGAAAACCGGAGTACCCGGAGAAAACCCACGCACGCACGGAGAGAACATGCAAACTCCACACAGGGAGCCTAACGGAGATTCGAACACTGATCTCCTGAACATGAGGCCAACGTGCTACCCACTCATCCACCGTGCGGTCCCGTCCCAATAATAATCATAATTTATAAATATAACACCTTTGTGAACCATAGCAATGTAATGTTCATTCTGGCATGTGCACATGTAGGCAATGTTGATTTTGATGTTGAGTTGCCTCCTTATCTCCACTTTGGAAATCATCCCCTTGCTATCCAGGGCCGCGGTCACTGTCGAAGCAGGTTCATTTTGTCGCATCATGTAACTAGTTACATGACAGAGACAGATATCTCTGCAGATGATGTACCGCTTGGAGTGGTTGGGTTTTGTCACTTTTACCCATAGACACATAATGTGTGTGTGTGTGTGTATATATATATATACATAGACGCCGCATCGAGAGGGTTTGCCCACTGCTGTGATATGTCAATGTCGGCGCCATATTGGTTGTGGCAAGGCTGCGCTGTAAAATAATACAAGTAAATGTACTTTCATAAAGCTCCTTTCTACAAAGAAATTTAGGTTAATGACTCTCGTTTATAAAGTCACATATGCACTAATATACTTAGAACACAGTCTTAAGTAGCGATCTCCCAATCCACATTTTTTGGCATCCAATCCGATTTGATTTTTTTTTTAAATAATCTTACCGATCCAATCCAGTACTAATGCTTTTTTTTTTTTTTTGTAATAATAAACTTATGTTAGAATCATGGACTGAATATGGTTTTTAAATAGATCTTCAAAGCATTACACATAAAGATAAAACTGAAGAAAATGGACATGCAAAATACTGTAGCAGTGGGATTATTGTGTTGATCCATGCTGCTGTTTAGTGTGTGGGCTGTAGAGGGCAGCGGTGTTCAGCATGCTGGTTAGAGCAAGCATCAAGTGCGTAGAATAAGAAACTAGCAGGTGGACCATCTTGTCGAAGCAGTGAGAGCTCTGCGTTGACATGCAAATTAATGGCCAATTGAATTACAGCTGTCCCGACGTGGAATTATTCAGCCGTTATTACAATATTATTAAGGTAGGACTAATCATTTGACATGGTTTAGAGCATTTTGTGGCGTGATTTTAGAACAACCAGCAGTTAGAGCGGCACTTCCCGTGCGAGTTCCCGGCACCATGACAGAGTAGTTTGGGCCCAGCGAGGGAAGTCAACCATTGTAGCTATAAAGCCAAATATCAAGCGTCCAATGTGAAACAAACTTCACCACGGTACCCCACGGACATGTCTACAAGGTACCGGTGCGTTTTTGTCTTCATCCGGGTGGCAAGAGTCAAGTGGGAACCAGTTTGAGGCACATTTACTGCACCTATCATGTTGGAGTGTGGCCCATATTTACTGCACCCAGATTGGTCCAATCTCGTGGCGTAAGCCAATCTTTTCCAATGTTGAAAACATAGCTGATCGGCAACCAATACCTATCCTGAAGATTGGATTGGGACATCCCTAGTCTTGAAAATACATAAATTTGCTGATTATTATTTTGATAACTTTCATGTTCTTATTTGAGAAATAAACCGAGATAATTCATTGTTTATGTTCTGGTAATGTAAGATTGTTCCATTCCGACTATGGATGTGTAAACCGAGTTGTTAATTTATCAGCTGTATATATTTTGATGAAATATGGACTACAGTGAGCATAATAAATTCGAATGAATGAATGAATTGTGCGTCGGAATGAAGTGTTGAAAAATGATGCTCTCTAAATGATGGTGGTCTATCAGCCAAATACTATCAAACGTAATTGTTAAGTCTTACCTGTGAAAAGTTGTTTCCCTGGGACTTGGTCTGGGCAGTAAAGCGAGTCGTAGACTTTGATGAAGACTCTTGCCAAATTCAATATGGCAGCAAAGTTGACGTATGGCTCAGCGCTTAATGCGGCGTATACGTATTTATGTCTGTTGTTTTACCTGCCTGCTTCTGGCCTTTGCAGGCTTTGCAGAACGTGAGGTTGTTCTCAAACTCTAGCCAAGAGAAGAGTTTGATCCAATCTGATTCAGATGTGTAAACTTTGCACACACTGTCGGTAACACTAGTGCCAATGCTGCCTGTTGCCATCTCTTCTGGCTCGACGTTGTCAATTATCCCAGATTGCACATTTGCTCCCACCAACGTCCTGCGCCTCCTTGGTTCCACTTTGAAAATACGATTTGATTTTCATTTCTCCTCGAACACACTGTCCTACTGCTACTTCAGTGAATGCAGCTTGTGCGGCTGAGACGTCATCGCTCATCAACGTGAGAAATATGTGTTTTGCAGGTTGCCAATGTGGGAAAAAACAAGTTGTCAATTTATATAGAGATGCACAAAAATTTGACTCTAGTGGAGTTTTGTTAATTTTTTATGGGTGTATTTTTGAAATAAAAGGGTTAAAATCTCTACAAGTTCTTCCTTTTTATGTTTTCTACTTGCACCTGTAATTTCTAGGCTCATATGCGAGAAAAATGCGCTTTACAGCCCTGTGTCAACTTGTCGTCGTGGGCTTGTTTTTTCCGCCATTTTTCCCAACTCTGTGTCATGTAGAAGCAAAACCTCTATGGATTTTGTAAAAGAAAAGCGAGGATATTAGCTCCCCCCACCTACAGCTCCATAGCTGAATTGTCGTTTATAATCTTTCTCTCCGTTTCCCCTGCATTGTATTGTCCTTGTGCTGAGTGCACAGTGGAATTCAATTTAAATGCAAAGCGAACAAAAAAGTGGCGCTTTTTATTTTTGCGTTTTTTGTGCTAGGTTTCTGTATCACACCAACTGTGATTGTTGCTTCTGATACATTACGTTTACACCTAATGAGGATGGATTTTGCTCCACTGCCCTATTTTGGTGTCATCTGTGAGAGATTAAGTAGACTGATCGACCACAAGAGGTCACCGCACAGACAGTTTTGTCACTGTTTTTCTTGTTGAATAAAAACTACAAGCATTTTTTTTCCAACATAGTTTGTTCTGTCTGAATTTTGCTCATTTCTCTGCTGTTCCTATTCCTGTTCCTGTATGGTGTTCTAATGCAATTTAATATCACCTACAAGATTGCTTGGCAAAAAAGCAAATTAGTGTGTAATTGGAGATTTGCACAAATAAGTAGAGAAGAGTGTGTGTAGATGACACCGAAGCAGTAAATAGATATAGTGTAGAATTTCCCCAATGTGGGATCAATAAAGTTTATCTGGAGATGGAGTCAGGCTTTCATTTCCTCCCATTATCATTGCTCAGTGGCCAGAAAATGAATATTCCCAAAGGCAGTCCTTATTAATGTGCTGCTGGACAATCCAATTATTTGTCCAGGGCTAAAAATAATAATAATTTTGAAAAGCTTCGTGATGCATTAAAGCAGCAGCAGATGCCATTTTTTTTACCCCGTTAAAACAGTTAATTGAAGCAATTTTTCACAGAGGATTAATGCAGTAAAAATCATGGATAATTTGTAGGCAACTGTTGAAGCATGAGCGTTGATGAAGTGTGCTAAAAATAATGGAGAAAAATTCCACTTCAGTGCCACAAGCAAACATTAAATTAATTAATTCATTCATTTTCTATACCGCTTATCCTCATTAGGGTCACGGGGATGCTGGAGCCTATCCCAGCAGACTTTGGGCGAGAGGCGGGGTACACCATGGACTGGTCGCCAGTCAATCGCAGGGCACATATAGACAAACAACCAGTCACACTCACATTCATACCGATGGACAATTTAGAGTCGCCAATTAACCTAACATGCATGTTTTTGGAATGTGGGAGGAAACCGGAGTACCCGGAGAAACCCACGCACGCACTGGGAGAACATGCAAACTCCACACAGAGATGCCCAACGGAGATTTGAACCCAGGTCTTCCAGTTCTCCTGACTGTGTGGCCAATGTGCTAACCACTCATCCACCGTGCGGCCCCAAACATTAAATCATTAATAAAAATCAACAGACATTGATGGGATGGCTTTTTTTTTTTTTTTACATCCAGGCAGTGTTTTTTTGACAGTAGACCAGTAGTCCACTTGAAACATGTGTTGCAACTGACTATAAGTTGCAGGACTAGCCAAACTATGAAAAAAAACTTTGACTCACAGTCCAGAAATATGGTAAGCTAGAATTCACATATTAAATGTATGAGTTTCAGGTACAAATTTAGCAAACAATCATCAATTGTCTATTCCGCTTGTCCTGCAGCCTATCCCAGGGTACACATAGACAAACAACCATTCACACTCACATTTATACCTACAATTTAGAGTCTCCAATTAACCTAACATGCATGTTTTGAAATGTTAGAAAATGCAAACTCCACACAGAGATGCCAAGCAGAGATTTGAACCCTGGTTTTCTCAATCTCCTGAATGTGTGGCATGCTAACCACATGCTAAACACTCGGCCAACATGCGGCCCCAATTTGGCCCTCCAAAAACTGTGCCCACCTTCTGAGCACTTGATGGCAGTGTTGCCGTACGCACCCCTTCTCCCTCTGCAACCAAACAGCCTTTAATGCTTTAATTGATTGATGGCAAGCTTTTTTCCACCGGTAGGAAAGTGGTATCATGCTTCATTGCCAGTTGACTTTCGCTTAAAGTGTGTGCCGTCCTGCACCAATAAACATGACAACACAATGAAAAAAATCGCGAAGAAAATTGATTATAAAACTGGCTTTACTTGAAAGATTTCCACCATTCATATGCAGTTTGAAGTCTGCACTTTTGGCATGAGCTGTGCCTGTGTCTGTGTGGCTGAACTTAATAGTGTAAGATAAAACTGAATGAACTATTTCACGGAACAAGTGCCCTGACACAATTTTCACACAAACACCGTGATACCTGCACAGATGGTGTTAGCCGGCGGGTGCTGCAGGGCCTCGCCGTGCATCCACCTGCCATGCAGGTTGGAAAGCCTATTATTCTTTGTATTCATGCTGCACACAAAGGGGTACTGCTAGTGACATTAAAGTAGTAACATCTGAGTGTACTGCATTACAGTTGTGTAATAAACACTCCTGCACAATAAAATAAATGTCAATATTCCGTGGTGCTGATGACAGTCACAGAACAAACAATTGAGACACCCCACAGCAATAAGCATAACTCCCAGCTCCCACTCCATTTCAGCAATATTACATAAAGTCATTATCATTCAGCACACAAACGCTCTCCATTGCACTTGAGACGAGGCGGGGGTGCGTGGCATATCACAGCCAAGCACTATTAGATATGCACAGTTTCAGTCACACGACTCGCTCCAAACTAAGAGGATTTATCTGGAAAACACTCAGCATTCTCTGTGCAGGCTGTGTGAAACTGGGACTGACAATGAAAGCTGAAACGGAGCAAGAATTAAGGGATCTATTATTATTATTATGTAATAGTGTTATTTGTTTGTTAAACTAGCTTTTTTAATTGAATGGCGAGCTGGCTTCAGAGCTCTCGTGTACCATTTTGGGCCCATGCACCGCAGGTTTCGCACCCTAATCTTAATTAATTGAAATGTAACCCAATTATGCAGATGAAAATCCCTTGACTCCAGCAGCATTTCAATCATTACGTAATTAAATCTGACGCTGTTCGTAGGAACCAACTACAAAAATGCAAGTCAAAAATCTTCTATGTGACAGGAGTGATCTGTTTTTCTACTTTACAAGGTGAAAGACAGCAAAGGGCTGATTGAGACTGAAAACTGTGTGTTTTTACTGCTTTAAAAACCACAAAATGTAATTAAATACGAAGGGAAATCAACAAGTTTTTCTAACACCAGCAACTGCAGCCAGGCTCTCTGGAGAGGATGCTCCTTTGCCACAAGCAGACTGGATGCATTATGCAAATAATGTAATAACAGAGATGCTCTTAAAAATGTGCATATTTGTCCATAAGTTTATCATAATTTGCTTGCATCCTTACATTGTACTCCACAGCAAATTAAAAAAGGACATACATCATGGTGTCATACAGATGGAAACTCGGGGGGGGGGCATGGAAAACAAATAAAAATGCACGAAAAACAGAAACTTTCCTCTCTTAGGCGTTTAAATCGATGTGACACAATGAGCAATTACAAAGCTTGTTTCAATAACAAAAGCATCACACGGGGTGTGTTTTATTGCAAAGACGTGACCTTTACGTACAGCTCCCATCCTCGCATAAGAGAAATTCATAAAAACATAACATGAGCAGAACCTGCCTGAATTGTAAATTGCAATGACAGTGTTTTCTTAATCCCCCCACCCCTCCAGGGTAAAGGACACTTTACAGGAGCCGCCATGTGTGTGCAAATACAGTAATTTACACCTTTCTTTGTGTTTTAAGGTCAACATTTCACTGATTTAGGGCTGGACTCCAGTGTAAACGACAACTTTACAGGTGCCACGTGTGCTGTAGCTGAGACATTACACAGACATCACGTTTCTTAGGAGGTTGTTATGTTTTAAGCGCATTTATTTACAGGTGCCACGTGTGTTTGCCTCTAAAGCAGGGGTCTCATACTCAAATTACCTGGGGGCTGCTGGGTAAGACTGGGCCACATCAAGTATTCACTTGACATTTCAACCAGGTGACTAATATTTCCACAAGGTGGCCTAGTGGTTAGCATGTTGGCCACACAGTCAGAAATCTGGAAGATCTGGTTTTCAATTTTCGTTTGGACATCTCTTTGTGGGGTTTGCATGTTCCTGTGCGTATGTGGGTTTTCTTCAGGTACTCCAGCTTCCTCCCACATTCCAAAAAATGCATGTTATGTTAATTGGAAACTACATTGTCAATAGGCATGAATGTAAGTTTAAATGGTTTGCTTGTTTATTTATGTGTTGCGATTGTCAACTGGGATAGCTGATACATAAGAATTGACCAAAGTAGCAATCAATAGGCTCGTCATTATTTACTTTGTATGTTAACATTTTTAACTAGTCTTTAACTAGTTTCTTTAATTTTTAGTACAGATGCCTTAAAGCCGTCAGGTTGAAAACAGTCTAAAAAAATCTTGCTAAAATCTAAATGGGACTCTATGAAAAAATATATTGTGATTGTTTTTTGTTTTTTTTGCCATATTGCCCAGCTCTACTTTTAGCAACTATCTCCAAAAAGGTGCCGCAAGGCATGCTGGAAGCCGACACCATCCCTGTGTCCATGAGTGCATCCACCTTTCCATCATGCATAACGGCATTTGTTCTGTATTACTTGTATTTGTACAATTGTATGTATTATTCCCCGTAGTAGTAGTTGTCTATGTGTGTTCATTTACATGGTACATATTGTGCTGTCTTTATACTACTACTACTAGGTATGGAGCAGTGCTGGTTCCAAGATATACCACAGTATGAAAAAGTTATCGTTTCAAATCCCTTAAATTGTGCATCATACTGTTCTGGCTAACCCATATCAACCGATATGGGTTTTTCAGGATCAATACCAATACAGACTATTAGTAGTCAAGAAGGATGATGACAAATATTTGGAGCTGATAATTATTTACATTAAAAGTGTAAAAATTTAAGAAAAAAAAGAGACCGTGTTAAAGGTGGGGCCAGATGGTGACATACATTCAACTTATCATCCTTTAATTTATTATTACATTTTATATTTTACAATGCAACAGCATCAACCCTGTAATTCAAAACTAAATTGATACATTATTAATGGTTATCAATATTATAAAAGCTACATAAAGTATAATAGTTGCTATGAGTGCAGCGGTTCCCAACCCTTTTACAGTCGCAAAATATCAGACATTTGACCTGAATCCGCGTATCCCCTACTCCTGCACACTTAAGAACATAATCCTTTTTATCTTAATTAACTTGAAATATTGAACATAATTCATTGGTTCATTCATTTTATAGACATTCCACGTTAAAAATGTCTCTTTTGCATGGTCGCATTTTCATGAAGTTTCACATGAGCACTGATAAATAATCGTCCTACATATCTTTTATTCCAGTAAGGCCTTATGAGATCTCTTTTTTGTTTTGTTTTTATTATCAAATACTGTTTGATTTGTTTCCAAATTCCGTTTTTTATAACTCAGTAATTTACATTTTGCACTTTTTACCAGCATATTGTGTGTGACTTTGTGTTAGTGAAGTGTGAATGAAATGCAAAAAACCTTACATTTACTGATGCAATACATCATTGGACAATGTAGCCCAGTAATTGCAAAATGGATGTAGCTTGCTGACTTTCTAATACGACGCACACGTCGGTTCCTCCAGCTTTCCACAGTGTTTATCATCATTTCAACATGTTTCGTTCTGGAGGTTTAGGTGGTTTAGTGTTGGTAATGAGACTACGCCACGATTAAGAAATACTCGCACCGATGTTTTTTTTCCTGACAATGACAGCATTTTATACACATTATTCCCACAGGATTTAACAGTAAATTACGTTTACGTCCGCGTTTAAAAGTAAGTTACGTTTTTATTGACCATTTCTGCTTTTCAGGTAACGTGGAAATCATTCCAGTCTGATATTGGAATCCTTCCATTTGAATTTGAGCTTCACTTCACAAGTTTAGAGTTGTTTTTAATTGTTTATGTTCTGACCTTCCTGAGCCACTCGATTAATTATTGCATTTTAGTTTGTTTAACATATTTATTGTGTTATTACTTGATGCGTGATTGGCCACAGTAAACTGCCATAGGAGCTGCAATATTTTTTGTTTTTATTTAGAAAGAATTTAATTATTTTCTGCTCTATTCCATTCCATTCCATTTTCTTCCGCTTTTCCGGGTCGCGGGGGCAGCAGTTTCAGTAGGGAAGTCCAGACTTCCCGGTCCCCGGCGACCTCTTCCAGCTCTACCGGGAGGACACCAAGGCGTTCCCAGGCTAGCTGTGAGACATAGTCCCTCCAGCGTGTCCTAGGTCTTCCCCGGGGCCTTCCCCGGCTGGGCATGCCCGAAACACCTCACCATGGAGGCCCCCGGGAGGCATCCGGACTAGATGCCCGAGCCAGCTCAACTGGCTCCTCTCGATGTGAAGGAGCAGCGGCTCTACTCTAAGCTCCTCCCGGATGGCCGAGCTCCTCACCCTATCTCTTAGGGTGAGTCCAGCCACCCTACGAAGGAAACTCATTTCCGCCGCTTGTATCCACGATCTCGTTTTTTCGGTCATGACCCATAACTCATGACCATAGGTGAGGGTGGGAACGTAGATCGATCGGTAAACAGAGAGCTTTGCCTTCCGGCTCAGCTCTCTCTTCACCACGACGGTCCGGTACAGCGACCGCATTACTGCAGATGCTGCACCGATCCGTCTGTCGATCTCACGCTCCAACCTTCCCTCACTCGTGAACAAGAACCCGAGATACTTGAACTCCTCCACCTGAGGCAAGACCTCACTCCCAACCCGGAGGGTACAGTCCACCCGTTTCCGACTGAGAACCATGGCCTCGGATTTGGAGGTGCTGAGTCTCATCCCAGAAGCTTCACACTCAGCTGCAAACCGCTCCAGTAAACGCTGAAGGTCACAGCCTGATGAGGCCATAAGGACCACATCGTCTGCAAA
Source organism: Oostethus manadensis (assembly GCA_024372805.1). Taxonomy (NCBI): domain Eukaryota; kingdom Metazoa; phylum Chordata; class Actinopteri; order Syngnathiformes; family Syngnathidae; genus Oostethus; species Oostethus manadensis. The sequence goes on from QODF01000117.1 coordinate 3,391,884, forward strand.
TAGCAGAGACGAGATCCTAAGGTCACCAAGCTGGACTCCCTCAACACCTTGACTGCGCCTAGAAATTCTGTCCATGAAGATTATGAACAGAATCGGTGACAAAGGGCAGCCTTGGCGGAGGCCAACGTTCACCGGAAACAAGCTCGACTTACTGCTGGCAATGCGAACCAGGCTCCTGCTTCGATTGTACAAGGACCGAATGGCACGTAGAAGCGGACCATCAATCCCGTACTCCCGGAGCACCCCCCACAGGACACCACGAGGGACACGGTCGAATGCCTTTTCCAGGTCCACAAAGCACATGTAGACTGGTTGGGCAAACTCCCACATACCCTCGAGTACCCTTGCAAGGGTGTAGAGCTGGTCCAGTGTTCCGCGACCGGGACGAAAACCACATTGCAGCTCCTCTAACCGAGGTTCGACTAACGGTCGTACCCTTCTCTCCAGCACCCTGGAGTAGACTTTCCCAGGAAGGCTGAGGAGTGTGATCCCCCTATAGTTGGAACACACCCTCCGGTCACCCTTTTTAAAAATGGGGACCACCACCCCGGTCTGCCAGTCCAGAGGTACTGTTCCTGACTTCCATGCAATGTTGTAGAGGCGTGTCAACCAACACAGTCCTCCAACATCCAGAGCCTTGAGAAATTCTGAGCGGAACTCGTCTACCCCCGGAGCCTTGCCACTGGGGAGTGATTTGACTACCCCAATTACCTCAGCCACGGTGATAGAACTGTCCACGTACGTATCCTCAGACTCTGCTTCCTCTACGGAAGGTATGTCAGTGGGATTGAGAAGGGCCTCAAAGTATTCCTTCCATCGACCCACTATCTCCACAGTCGAGGTCAGCAAGCCCCCTTCCGCACTGTAAACAGTGTGAACTGGGGCTGCTTCCCCTTTCTGAGGTGTCGGACTGTTTGCCAGAACCTCTCCGAGGCAGACCGAAAGTCGTGCTCCATAGCCTCACCAAACTCCTCCCACACCCGAGTTTTTGCCTCGACCACTGCTGAAGCCGCGTGCCGCTTGGCCTGCCGGTACCTGTCAGCTGCTTCTGGAGTTTCGCAAGCCATCCATGCTTGATAGGACTCCTTCTTCAGCTTTCAGCAGCCCTAACCCCCGGTGTCCACCATCGGGTTCGAGGCTTGCCACCACGACTGGCACCGACCACCTTGCGGCCGCATCTACATCTGGCTGCCTCAGCAATGGAGGCACGGAATACGGCCCATTCGGACTCAATATCCCGGTCCTCCCTCGGGATGCAGGCGAAGCTCTGCCAGAGATGAGAGTTGAAGACTCGACGAACGGGAGACTCTGCCAGACGTTCCCAGCACACCCTCACTACGCGTTTGGGTCTACCTGGTGTGTCCGGCCTCCTTCCCTGCCATCTAATCCAACTCATCACCAGGTTGTGGTCAGTTGACAGCTCAGCCCCTCTCTTCACCCACGTGACCAGAACATGCGGACGCAGGTCTGATGATACAACCACAAAGTCGATCATAGACCTGCGACCTAGGGTGTCCTGGTGCCAAGTGCAAGGTCCAGCGCCTCTCAAGGAATTTGGTTCCAGAGCCCAAACTGTGGGTTGAGGTGAATCCGACTATATCTAGTTGGAATCTCTCCGCCTCTTCCACAAGCTCGGGCTCCTTCCCCATCAGAGAAGTGACATTCCATGTCCCAAGAACCAGATTTGGCCGCCGAGGACCAGGTCGCCCGGACACCCTTCCTCGCCCTCTGCCCAAATCGCAATGCACCGGACCCTTATGCTTGCCCCTGCAGGTGGTGGGTCTGCGGGGGGGAATTCCCGTGTGGCTGCTTCGGGCTAGGCCCGGCCAGGCCCCACGGGTGAAGGCCTGGCCACCAGGCGCTCGCCTGCGAGCCCCTCCCCCAGGCCTGGCTCCAGGGTGAGGCCCCGGTATCCCACGTCCGGGCGAGGTGTGGTCACTCCTCTGGTTTATTTTAAATACATATGTTCCACTTTCATTGTATTTTATTATGTGGTTAAAAAATGATTTGACTTTTTTTTTCTTTTCAATTAATATTTCAAAATAACACATTTTAGAGCATGGTTTTCATACCCTCAGAATCTCATACCAGCCCATGCATGTCTAGTGCCTGCTACTGCATGCCCGATAAAATAGCCTCTTCCTTCCTAATTCAGTGGTTTTTTAATCTGGGGGGCACGTCCTCGACATTATGACGGGGGGGCTACCCTGCACACTTTCATTATTACCGTATTCTTCGGACTACAAGCTGCTTCTTTTTCTCTCCCTTGGAACCCTGCTGCTTTAACAATGAAGCGCCTTGTTCATGGATTTTTTTGCCACTTTGGGTGTGTTCCAATTTTCTACTGACTTAGCGCGAGTGTTCCAACAACACTCTTAAGTTTCCGTGTGTATCCGCTCACGCTGGTAGTATGTTGTTCAACGCTTCCCAAGCCGACCCGGGACGGGAGTTCGGGGCAGTAGGGCTAAAAGGGGGGCGCGGCAGAAAAAGTTTGGGAACCACCGCTTTAATTAAACATGCTATAGTGCCTTTTACCATCTCTTTTGGAATTTAAGATCATTTTAATATAAATAAAACACACACCGGGGCCCACAAAATTGGGCTGCACGACCCCTGTTCTAAAGCAACACCAGACCACCACAAATAGTGTGAGGCACCAGTAGCGCTGTCAAAGATCACTGATATCAAAAGGTAATGCAACATAAAATGCAGTCACACTTCCAAGGTGATGCACAAACACAAAGGAACTATTCTTTTAGGATGAAATATTTGCTTGATTGGTTTCTCGGTCTTCCATTGTGAAGGTCAGAAAGTGGAATGCGTAAACAGCTGCTTCCTGCGCTCTAACAACGGCATCGTTTCAAAAAAGGCATCACAGCCAATCGATGAATTTCATTTAGTCCCTCAGCAGAAGTGGGCCAAATTCACAGTCTGAGCGGTTATTGCTCACATTGGAATTCTTTGCCGTCTCGCCTCCATCGTGTCCACTATTTCACCAACAAGCTTCAGGACTTCACAGCCACTGAAAGAGAGATGATCTCCTGGGTGGTAATCCTGGCAAAGCACTCAACCTCAGACACAAATTGAGCAACAATTACTTACAGACACTCGTTTGGAAACCAATATACTTACTACAATACAATTACTACACTACGACACGAACCCGCTGCTGTTTTTAAGGACCGAGTGAAAAAACGCTTGTCAAAGATCCTCTATACAACGGGAGTCCTCTGAAGTTTTTAAAGACCTACTGCAAAATGCTTGCCAAAGATCTTCTATATCTCAAGAGTGCTTCGCTGCCTTTAAGAATCCGTAGCAAAAATATAGTCAAGTTTTGAACTGAACTCACGGACCAGTCTGGTGTCATTCACAGGCCAGCTTCCACCCACGGGCCTCCAGTTGGTTATCTTTTGTGACTTTTAAATGTTGAAGGAAAATAACTTTAGTGGACTTTCACAAGGAGTGATTGATGTTTTGTTTGCAGCACTTCTTGCAGCACTTTTTTGCCTTGTTACGTCATGGAAACAAAAGTCACATCTGAACTCTATTATCACATTTCATTCTTGTAGTTTTGAGTTTTTCTTCCAAAAACGGTCAAGTAGAAAATGCCTAACAAAGTCCTATTTGGGAACATTGCATGATTTTATTTACATATTTCAAAATGTCCAAAAAGGAGTAGGAAGAAGCAGATCTTATTCAGTCCACCCCTTTATCCAACCTCAGGATTTACTGGTGTTTTTTTCACTTCCAGGGTTTAAAAATTACCATATTCAATAGCGAGAGAAATGAGTAGAGAAGATGTAACCATGGATCAGATTGACTGGCGACTGTTCCAGCCTGGACCCCGCCTCTCACCCAAAGTCAGCTGGGATAGGTTCCAGCATAACCCTGCGACCCTAATGAGGATTTTAATGAATGAAATTTGGCAGTTTTTTTTAATATCATAGTTGAACATCTGCCACCATGTCTAAAGAGAAATTGCAGTAATTCTATATTCAATCAAACTTAACATTTGTTACATCAAAACACGATCAGTGCATAAGACTTCTTCTGTGACAGCATCTATTTCACTACTTACTCGTAATGCGCTCTAAGCATCATGGGAACTGTAGTTCTTTTAGCATAAAAAAGCTAATCTACTGCAATTTGCAATCTGTTTTACATGTCTTGACTCTTCAAATCTACATAAATGATGATCAGCTGCAACTTCTCCTTATTTTAACTTTTTTAAGTTCTAAAGGGGACCTATTATGCTTTTCCTCTTTTCTGACCTATAGATGTTGTTACAATGTTGTATTCTCGTGTTAAACGATACCGTGTCGAAAATGAGGTTTGCACATTTGGAAGTGACCCATGAAGTAGTTTTGGATGACGCAGTGTTTTACAGTTTTTTTTCAACAAGTTTCACTGACGTCAATTAACCCGGATTTCCTTATATGGGCAACGCTGAGTAATGGCTGCAAGGAAATGTGTGTTAGGGTGTGAGGGAAAGCTAATTTTGTTTTTAGTATTACGAAGCTGGACTATCGGCCAAACTGTTGTTGAAGCCTTTCTAACGTTACTTAGCCGTGTTAGAGTCAGAAGAGCAAGCTGTACGTAGCAATTTATCATGGTCCTAACTGTGTTCATTTTGCATAAGTAATGGGACAAAAGCAGGTTTCTGTGTAGCATTATAGAGTGCATACCGGGAGTGGAGGGAGTGTTACATGCATGCAAATTGCAAGCTCACAGATGTCTGGAGCTGCTAATAGCTGTTAAAAGCGGTCATTTTTAAAAGATTGATGTTTCCTGTACCGTCTATAAAGTGGGGTTCGGCAAATGTCCGGAAGTCCTTGGGAGTGCTTGGGAGGGTGACCAATAATAACGGAGTGGGCTTGGGGGGCGGCATTCCTGGAGGAGTGCCGAGCGTGGAGTAAATTACAGACTTTTTGGGCGCCAGGCAGGAAACCCAAGGAAACACTGCTGGAAAAAAACAGAGTCTGGAAGATCTAGAAAGCTTTCTGTGTGGGTTATCGTGTGTAGCTGCTCTATAAATGTCCAGAACTCAACACAAAGGCCCCAACATAAATATAATAGGTCCCCTTTTAGTCTTTGTGCGGCCACACAGTTTGACACAGTCAGGATATTGGGAAAATATGGGCTGGAATCTGCATTTAAGCATCCCTGTGTGGAGTTTGCTTTAATTGCTCATAGGTGTGAATGTGAGTGTCAATGGTTGTTTGTTTATATGTGCCCAAAGACTGGCTGGCGACCAGTCCAGGGTCTTCCCCGCCTCTTGGCCAAAGTCACCTGGGATAGGCTCCAGCATACCCGACCATGGTGTGGACAAGCGGCATAGAAAATGAAGATAAAGTCAGTTTGTCCAGTCTTATTTTGTCACAGGATGTTTCTTAAAAGTAGTGTTAAAATGTTGTCTCATCTCATGAACTGAGTGTATTGTGACACCTCTAATGACATTCAGGATAAATGATAAGAAATAAGGTGGGTCAGCATTTTTTCCATGTACCTTGTAAACACATGTTTGTCCTGTTTTTAAATTGGGCTCCTTTGTGCAGTTACAGTTACTCAGTCCATTGCATAATTTTCCTCCACATGTTGATATAAGATTTAGCATTGTGTGAGTATACTCATGTTTTACATTACACATTTTCCTTCAAGGTGTATTTCTGGTCTCTTGTGATTGTTTTCACTTCGCTCTTGAACAAAATGCAGTGATGTAATCTTCAAATAATAACGTCAACTATGTCTGAAATATGACCATTTGTACTGTATTTTATTGAAATAAATATACATGACCGGACAGGATTATATACGTATATTTGTATGTGTAACAGCACCACATTAACTGAAAACTAAATCAAGCATCAAGCTAAAAGGTAAACGTTTCTTTTAATAATAGCAGAACATTTGAATCCCACTTTAACCTTGCTAACATGAGCAATGAGGGACTATGTTCAAAGACACCACGTAACGTAAATTAAATTCAGATGTTTTGAGTTTATTTTCTGGGATTATTATTTTAATATTGTTATTGTTAAATATTCCTTAGTGTCAAGCAAATAATTAAAACAATTATAGCTGTTACTAAGGAGGAAAATACTGTTTGTTCATAAATGTACTCTGCCTCCATCTAGTGGCCGTTTTGAAGTACTATTTTTCCACTACTATAATTAGCGTAAATTAATTTTATTCAGAATATATGTTTGAATATTTATAATATTATTTTAAATAATTTGAATTTGTAAAATTCTTATTTTTATCTCGATATTTTTTTATAAATCTTAATTGTCAGTAAGGAGACAAATACTGTCTCTTCTTTACATCATCTTTACAGCATCTTTACAAATGCCTGGAATTCTTACTGCCATTATTCATCAGTTTTCACTAACATAATGCGACACGTCTCTGCTCAGTCTTGTCATCAGGTATATTTTTATCATCTCTATCATTTTATCCCCTCAAAAAAAGCTTGTGCAAGTATGAGTTGTGACCTTGGCCTTAATCACACACAAGGGGTCTGCAGGATCAGTGCGAGGAGGCAGCTATTGCCTTTTGTAATTGGATCTCTCACTTTGACACAACATTAGGAACACAAAATCACCGACATATCCAATACTGGAAGTCCAGATTTTTTTTCTTCTCTTTCTCTCTCTCTCTCTATTTCTCTCTCTATTTCACTTCCTCCAATGTGAGGTGCCCTGCAAAGCGTGGGAGGCAAAAAGTGTGTGTGATTTTGTGTGTTTGTGGACTTTCATATCAGTGGCAGCGAGACAGTGAGGGCATCATGGGAGCTTTAATGGTCATCTTCTCTCTGCAGCCCAAACAAAGACGCAAAACTGCAGGTAGGCTTCCATGAGGCTTTATGAGATACCTTTTCATGCACTGTGTCATAGAAACGGGCATTTAAATAGCAAATGGATGCATCACAGCAAATCATAGCACAGCCCAGATTGCACCAGATGATTTATATCAGTGGTGGAATGTTGGGCTTTTGGATTCTTCTGTCCAGACCAGCAGCTCATGAAATTGTCTTTGTGTTAAAGTAATAATGTTGTTAGTTTGCCTCAATATGCTGACACCAGCAGAAGCCAACCCGATGCTCATGATAATCATAATTAAAGTCGTATTTTATCTGGGCAGCCTTGGTTGCTCTTAGACCTACAAAGAATAGAACAGTGGACCCACATTATGTACACCATTAAAAACATATTTTCTATGTTTTTTTTAAACTGATAGCATTGTATAAAAAAATTATAATTTCCACATAGAGTATGTCAATAGTAATGTTTTATATTTTGTAATCTTATGCTGTTTTGTTATGTTATGCTATGCTCTATTGTTGTACAAAATTATTTTTACATTTTATTGTGTGTGTATATATATATATGTATATATATATATAATTCATTTTAAATATATATATATATATAATTTATTTTAAATATACATATATATATGAATGTATATATATTTTAAATATATAAATATTTTACTATAGTACTTTTATTAGGTTTTATAATTTTTCATCCACTTCGTACATCCTCCGTGTGTGTGTGTGTGTGTATATAAATAAATAAATATATTTATTTATTTATTTGTGTTTTTTTGGGGGGTTTTTTACACTATTCGGAATATATTTTTTTACAAATGTATTTTTTTTTATTCCCACAAACAATATGCCATAAAAAAGCATTTTTTACCTTACACAACATTTTCCACCGCAGTCTTGATACACACACACACACACACACACAGTGTGTACAGGTGCTGCTCAATAAACCACTGAGTATCACTAAAAAGTTTATGTATTTTAGTAATTAATTAGTATTCAAATATTATATAAATGCACTGCATACAGACTGATGTATTCCAAAGGTTTATTTTTTTGTATTTGATTATTATAACTGACATTTAAAACTAGAATTCAGTATCTCAGAAAATTAGAATATTGTGAAAAGGTTCAATATTGAAGACATTTAGTGTCCCATTCTAACTAGCTAATTCACTGAAAACACCTTCGAAGTCTTTAAATGGTCTCCCAGTTTAGCATTATTGTGATTATTGTGAAACAAAACCCATTTAAGAATGTGGGGGAGACTCACAAAGAGTAAACTGTAGCTGGAGTCACAGCTTTCAGAGCCACCACGCACAGACGTATGCAAGACATGGGTTTCAGCAAGGGATGTCCCGATCCAATCTTCAAGATTGGGATTGGCTGCCGATCCTCTGTATTTTGAAGAATGGATAAGATCGGCTTGTGGCACGAGATCAGGCCCATCCGGTTGTCGTAATTCTGACAGACTCCACCATGATAAGTGCGATAAATGCGCCTCAAAGCTGGTTGCGCCTTGTCTCCTGCCAGCCGGATGAAGAACGCCACCACAGACATGTCCACAGGGCACCGTGGTGAAGTTAGTTTTACATCAGTAGATTCCCCTCACAGTGCCCGGACTCCTCTGTCATGTTGCACAGAACTCACACAGGAAGTGCCGCTAGTTGTTACCGTCATTAAATTACTACTACCATTCTTTATAGAATAAAAAATCCTTTCCAACAGAATTTTTATTTGTTCATGTGTTTATGCTGACACTTTATGCTTTTTTTTAAACCTCATCATAAAAGCAGCCTTCCGTTCATCTCCCATGGTTTGCATGACAACAGATATCACTCCAACAAGCACCCTTAGGTGCTCCCACATCAGGCTGCAGAGTGCTCTCACAGTGGCGCTTGTGTGTGTGCATGTGTGCGTGTCTGTGTGTTACACACTGCTGTTGTTGTGTGGGAGTGAGATGGTTACTCAGGCTGCTACCAACTGGTCAGTCGTTTGTGACAGGAAATGTTTGGATAGGCTCCATCATCTCTTAGTGAAAAATCCCCACACAAGAATTGTCTGTCCTGTTCCTGTTTCTGGTTATGATCAAATGTCAAAATGACATTATTGATGTGTATTATGATCAAAAGACTATTAATGTGTAGAAGTGTTTTAAATGTATTTCCTCACCCATGTGAGGAAAAAGCTTCAGGCAAATAAATAGGTTTGTAAATAAATAATAAAACATTCCCGGTCTCCATTTGTCATGCAAATAATTGTGTAATTATAATATGTTGTTGTTATTATTATTATTATCATCATCATCATCATCATCATATAAAAAAAGTTTTATAATTATTATTATTATTATATTATAATTCAGGTTATTTCTTATTGTTATTGGGTTGCAGTTCTGTCTTTGTCCGTTGGATGGCGGCAGAGTCAAAGACAACACAGAAATAGTGTGTGAATACAGCAGAGTTGCAGGTCTAAATGTGTAAACCTGAGGAGGTTGCTCAAATGCTAACATTTAGCATGCTAGCAAAAAATCATTATCAAAAGTGCCAAGGCTAAAAAGTGTTCTCACATCCTGCTGTGCATTTTGTAATGAGTAAACAAGCTAGAATGCTAACATGCCGACTGTCAGCATGCAAGCAGGTATCATGATACCACAAGACCAAAAGTTCAGACAGGCTAAAATGTCTTCTTACATCATGCCATGTAGTAAACACAGCACATGCAATTTGACATGTGTAAACAAGCCCAAATGCTGACAGCATGCTAGAACTTGCCAGTAACCTTAATGAGTTGAGCATGTGGACATTGGAATGGTTTGGATGTTTATTATATTTTTTGTGTGAAATGTTAACAGAGCAAAAACAGTGCAAAAATTATTCCATTATAGATTATCTATTCAGAAAAAGGGAAAATCATTCTAATAAATTGTCTGTATAGAACACCTACGTCTATTATGGAAATATTTAAGGACTTTGAAGGCAACCTTCTCAAACATCAACCAAAAAAATCATCTTTATTTGTGGACACTTCAGTATTGATCTTCTGACTCCAAACAAGCAAAGTAGAATAGATTACTTCATTGATGCAATGTACAGCCTGAGTTTATACCCAAAAATCACAAGACCAAGCAGAATAACAGACCACAGTGTCACATTAATTGATAACATATTCACTTATGACGTTGATAACACACAACTAGTGGCCTTATATTCAATGACATCAGCGACCATCTTCCAGTGTTCACAATTGACAACAAAAACTACAAAAAACGAAAGATGGAGGACAAAAAAAGCTGCAAAAGACCACACACAGAGGACAGCATCAATGCTTTCAAAAAACATCTGGACAAACAAAGATGGGAGAGTGTGGATGAAGCATATGAACACTTTCTAATGACTTGTATGAAGCTCTACCATAAGCACTGTCCACTGAGAGAAATGTCTACCAAGCAAAAGAAGAATAATCAGCCACGGATGACAAAAGATCTGCAAAATGCCTGTAAGAAGAAAAATGCAATATATAAGAAATGTATAATTCAACAAACAAAAGTTGCTAAAATAACATAAAAAACATATAAAAACAATTTAACAAATATTTTGAGAATGTGCATTAAAGAATATTATAAACAAATAGTAGATAGGAATAAAAACAACATTAGAGCTACTTAAGGCATTCTGAACAGTATTATTAGGAAAGGCACTAAGAAAGCAGACTAGCCTCAATACTTCACAGCTGGAAATGTTAATAATGATGATATGAGGGACGTAGCTGAGACGTTTAATAACTACTTTGTAAATATTTGACCAAATCTGGAAGAGGAGATCCCAAAATCCTGGTCAGTGGAGGAAGGGAAGAAGACTGTAGACAGGAACCCAAACTCCATGTTTCTCACTGATGTGAGCGAAAATGAAATCATTGACATTGTACATAAATGTCAACTGATTGTAAATGGAATTGGAATGGAAATGATAAAAATGGTTATCAATGAGATCTCAGAACTTCTAACGCACATCAGCAATCTATCATTCCAGACGGGCAAATTCCCAGACAAAATGAAGACAGCCAAAGTAGTTCCAATCCTTAAAAATAGAGATAAACATAGTTTCACAAACTACAGACCAATTTCATTATTACCTCAATTTTACAAAATCATCGAAAAGTTATTCAACCATAGGTTGGACAAATTCCTCAATAAGAATGACATCCTGTCGGACAGCCAATACGGATACAGAGCAAATATTTCCACTTCTATGGCATTGATTGAAATCACAGAGGAAAGTACGAATGCTATAGATCATAGAAAGTGTGCCGCCTCAGTATTCATGGATTTAACAAAATCTTTTGATATAATCAATAACAACACCCTAACTACCTAATTGGAAAGGTATGGAATCAGAGGGTTCGTACTGAACTGGGTTAAAAAGTACCTGGCAAACAGGAAAGAATATGTGAAGCTAGGAGAATATACATCTACAAATTTAGAGATATTATGTGGCGTACCACAAGGGTCAATACTGGGACCAAAATTATTGAATTTATACATTAACGACATCTGCAAAGTGACAAAACACCTACAGCTAGTACTATTTGCTGGAGATACCACCGCTTTTTGCTCTGGAGAAAACACACAAGAGCTAATAATAATAATAACACATAATACAAAAGTAAACTTCACTCGCTTGATGTACTGCAAAAAAGATCAATTAGGATAATCCATAACGCGGCGTATAGAGAGCATACAAATCCACTGTTTGAAAAATCACAATTATTAAAATTTGTTAATCTGGTAAACCTTCAAACCGCTAAAATGATGTATAAAGCAAACAACAACCAGTTACCAAAGAATGTCATACAATTTTTCCCAACAAGGGAGGAGAAATATGATTTTAGGACTAAACTCAACTTAAAACACAAACATGCAAGAACAACACTAAAAACCTTTAGTACTTCGGTATTTGGAATCAAACTATGGAACGGATTAGGTAAAGTAAAACTGTCCATGGTGTCAATGCTATGTTTGGTACTATCACCTTGTACTTGTACTAGGAACTTTTCATCCTAGTGAGAACATTGTCTGTACTACAACAATGTGTTGTTACAATTGTTATACACCACTCATAACTTATTTATTATGATTATCATTCATCAGGACTGCAATATAAGTTATTTGCGATGATAAGGACGACTACTTAACACACTGTCACATGACCTTACTTATGCATTCCAACTTACTAACTGCAGGAAGTCTACAAACGTATTGAAATATGGGGAGACCCTGCTGGGCTAGGATTTAATAAGCTTTGCTTCTTCCTACTCCTTTTGGACAAGTGGAACTGTCAATTGGATTAAGTGATGTATTCCAATGTCATTTACATGCATGTTCAAATAAAATGAAACCATATCTCTGGAGGCCACTGGCGTACGTCATTTGGTGTCTCAGAAATGTATACTGATGCTTCTGTACCAACTAATCTAGTCTGCTTGCACTGCATTAAAGCATTGCTGTGAATGGTAATATACCTGCGTTGTTAATATTTGTAACAATGCATGGCGCAGGTGTCGCTGTGCGCACTGCTCCAGCAGTTACCCTCATCACCAATAATCACGCTGATTGATACGGCATACTGTGTGCTGATGATTGTGGCGCATTATGTTAAGCTTTAGCCGCAACCCTTTGATTGCGTCCTGTGCACAGTCCTGGGGTGATTAGAAAATAGCAACCAGCGGCATTCATGCAGGCAAAGGCAACAATGTTGGCACAGCCACTTTTTTTTTGGGGGGGGTGTCAAAACCTAATTAAATGTATCCTATGTACTTTTTTAAATGTGGGTAATTAACAGTATCCATATGGTGACAGCAGTTTCCAAAATGTGATGCCTTTTTTCTACATTTTTTTATAACATACACTTTTGTTTTTCATTTTTTGATATTTCTGCAATTTTCCACACCCAACACACACACACACAATTTTGAATTACTTTTTTTCGAATAATATGTTGAGTACTTGCCGCATGACTTCAGCTGTCTTTTCTAAAATGGTATGCAATATTTGTAAGTGTTTTTACTACTGTTTTAAAACTTTTTAGTACTTTGCCATGTTTTGATAGCATATGATATTTATATTCCAGTTCTTTCTCTCTCTCTTTTTAAGATGTTCTACCATCTATTCAACTTTTGAGTCACTATATATTATAACAAATTAAACAATATAATTATAACAAAATTTATAACAAACTTTTGTCAGGATTTTATCACCATTTTTAACCACACATTTGTATGGAATAAAAAAATATATTTTAACCATTTTTAATATAAAATATTTTTTTTTTCATTCTCAATTATCCATTATGTTTATTGGAAGAAGTTTTGTAGCGTATAATTAACTATTAATTAATTATTATAGCTAGCTATAACTAGAAAAACATTTTCCAGAATAGGATTTCTTTACACTTTCCTTCCTCATTTTATTTTTTAAATATTTATTTTCCCATTTCTGAATATTATTTTCTTTCAAAGAAATTGTATTATCTATGCAATCTTTGACTTACAAAATATAATTGTAAAGCCAAAATATTCCAGAATTTTGTCAATATATATATTATGTATATATATATATTTTTAAACATTTTACCTGTTTATTCTCACATTTTAGATATTAGGTAATTAACCTTTTAACTGTTACTGATTATAACTGCAGCATTTGCCAGAATCTTGTCTAAATATTATATATTTTGAACAATATTTCTAGACGTTTAGCACAAATATGAATATTTATATTATTATTTTTTTGTTTTACTTTTCATCATTTCACCTGCTTCCTCCGACCATATGTCACTGGGGGCACAAATATAGATCGGAAATGGACGAGAAAGGAATATTGCGATTGGTATCATGATTAAATATTGTTAATTATTGTCATTTGACAGTTCTAATTGTTTTGAAATGTGCTTACAGTTCTACAGCCTACAAGTACAACTAATATCAAACAGTAATTACAAAAAATGTTAAATGTAAATTTCTATTTTTGCCTTCATTTTACAATATTATTTTCCGATATTTTCTCTCATTTTAAGATTGGTAATGATAGTGAGCAAACAAATCAGTTCAACTTAAGAGCACCACCTCCTCCTCGTCTTCACTCCCTCCCTCACCGCTTCATGCCCATCAAGCGTGCACTCTTGAGAGGCGTTTAATGACCCTGGGGACGTGCGGCGCTCTGCATCGACATGAACTTGGAGGGTCTGGAGATGATCGCCGTGCTGGTGGTGGTGGTGCTCTTTGTGAAGGTTCTGGAGCAGTTCGGGCTGCTGGAAGACGGGTATGATGGTAAGACAAGCCGGGAAAAGTGGACTTTTGGTGAGCTGTATTGTTGCTTCCAAGTTCGACGAAGCTAATCTTCTTTCCATAAGTGATGTCTCTATTGATTTCCTCTTGCCGCTGCGTGTACGTCATCCAGTGGACAGCTGTCCTGGGTCCTCGCTGCTCTTTTATGTCTCCCCTCATTTGATGTCCTGTGTTACTGGCTGACCTTTATGCTCACAGTTCAACCTGAGAGGCAATCCGGCATAAATCAGGCCTAACTCTTTTTTTTCTCCATTCCTTGTCATGTTGTCAAGATGAGACACAAGCTAGTCAATGTTATCAGCTGCTCCATGCAGGTCCTCTCTGCTCTGACCCGTTTGTGATAGACGTTTTTTTTTTTCTTTCTACCTTTTTAGGACGACTTTTTCATTTCATTGGAAACCGGTGGCACTGCTGCACACAGGAAGCTGGCATGTGTAGTCATGGATGAAGAAGCTTGTCACACACAAATCCAGAGAAAGATTCAGGGTGACAACTTATTGGATTTTGGTGCAAATCTGGATAAAGGTGCCGCGCCAATGTGCCACCTTATGAAATTTGATACAAAACTGGTTATAGGTGCCAGCACTGTTAATTTTGGTTAAAATCTGGTGCGGGTCCCCATGTAGCAACTATCTAGTGTCATAACTACTGCTACTACTGAATGTACTTGCTATGAACTTGCATTAGACAACAGCGCTTCAAGATGATGTGCAACAATAAATGTGCATTATGGATGCATAAAATTGCCATAAGGTTAAGTAGCGCTACACGCTTGATTGCCCCCGTTTTGCACCTCGTAATTACACACCCCCATCTCCCCTTTCAGCACTCCAGGTGTCACCTAATCCTCATCTTCTGACGATGATAAACAACCTTTTCATCATCCTCTTCATCGCCTGTCCACAACTTTAAATTGATGACTATTCTGTTTTTGCACAGCAACCACATTAATTAAGCTAACGTTAATGAAAATTTAGATTGTTTGTAAAAAAAAACAAAAACAAAACCAAAAAAAAAACCCACAGTGCTCCTGTCATATCAAAGATCTTTGAATGGCATTTTTGAAGAAGAGTCATCCCTCGCTTATTGCGGTTAATTAATTCCAGCCCCAATAAGTGAACTGAAGTAGTATTCCATTTTCTTCCGCTTATCCGGGTCGCGGGCGCAGCAGTCTCAATAGGGAAGTCCAGATTTCCCAGTCTGGTAGTATTCAATATCAATAAATGGAATATCTTCATACATACAGCATATACAAATATACTTTTTAACATTAGAGCCCTGCAGACATGAAATAACACCCCTGCAGTCACCTTTAGACTCCTATTATTTTTTACGCCACATTGCGGAAGCTACGGGATCACTGTAGGGACATACAGCCTCCACTAGAATGGCAAGCTACCAAGCTAACTAGTTAACCTCCAATTTATGTATTATAAACATACGTGTTTCAAAAGGCGTGGGGAAAAAGGTCAACTTATGACATCAAAACGTACCACTTCCACACAGAGTATGAGAACTTTTTTTCACTCTGTCATGTCGGACATGCCATGGCTGACTCCTTGCAGTGTGAAGGTAATGTAATATCACGTCATGTCTCGTCGGTGTAACATACTACATATGACGTGTCTTTCAATATTATGTGACTAATAATAGGCAGTAATAGTAAAATAGTAAAGCAAGGAACGACTGTAAGTCCAAAGGTTGCCCACTCCTGCATAGATGCATACAGCCACTAGATGGCGCTATGCTCATGTTTCCCTCTTTCCTTCCCCTCGCTCCCTTTTCTCTCTCTCTCTATCACATTTCCTCCCCTTGCTCCCTAAAGAGCAAGAAGAGAAGTGTAAGAGAGGACTTTGCTCCCGCCGCATCCTCATTGTTGTCACTCAGCACGGTGTGGATAGTACTGGCTGATGCCATGTGACCCGGTAGACCGTTCATGACCTTACTAAACTTCTGGTCAGGGCACCTCAGCCTGGATTTAGGCAGCAGCAGGAGGTCAGGAGGCAGGTGCCAGGGGGCGACCGGCTTGTGCGCCCAGCCCAGCTTAGCACTGGAGTGGGCACAGGGCAACTGGAGCGCTGGACCAGGCGAGGATGACGGGAGCGGCTCTGGCTCTGACTTGGGGTCCGGGTACGGGGGCACCGAGTGGGGCGAGGGCGGTGCAATGCTGAGCGCCATCTGGGAGACGGAGGGTCTGCAGACAGTGGGCATCGTGGTGCTGGTATTCGCCTCCATCAAGCTGCTGCACGTTCTGGGCATCATCAACTTCTCAGAGGGTAAACAAAGTCAAATCAGCTGTTTTGTGGTGCTACTTCGCATGGATATTATGCTGACACACCTTCTGGGGCTCAACAACTTCTCGTAGGCTTATGAAGTAAAACTGACTATTTTGTGGTGCTACGTCTGCCTGTGTCTCCTGCAGCTGCAACTTCTGGTGCTCATCAACTTCTCGTAGGGTAAACAGGAGTAAAAATGTCTGTTTTGTGGTGGATCTAATATGCACGCCAAGGAAAAGCCCATCTAATTAGTGTGGTGCCTCTAAAGCTCGCTGCCGCTTCAATCGCAACCATGGCGGCAGTCTCATTAAATAAAGCGGAGGCGCCTCGTAAGCAGTTTGGACTAACATGCACCACGGCTCCCTAATTAGTTGGAACAACCAAAAAAAAGCTTGATTTATATTTAGGATGAGTATGCGTAATGCAGTAGTGCACACATGGGAGCCGTGTCGTTACATTCACTTTGCTCAGACATTATCGGTATTCCAGATGCCTTACAGAAAATCAAACAAGCTGACGGGTTGTCCGTGCAAAATATTGACAAGAAAGATCGTTTTGCAATTAAGCGACTGGCTAGGCAGTCAAAGATAATCCGTGCAGAAGAACTTTTATTGACCACCTTTGGAGGCCTTGCCGCAAATTTTTAGTCTTTTGTAACCTTTTTCATAGGCCAAGTTTGCTCCCAAGGCTTCAAAGGAAGTAACCACCCCTCGAAACTAAATGGAAACAACAGAAATTACAGCACTGGCCTGAAAATAAGTCATTCTCAGACCTTTCTGTGGGAGAAAAAATATTTTCTGGTCAATACATTAAAATTTCTGAACAACTGTTATACTGTACAAAACATTGACCCCGCCAAATACTACATATGCTGTATTTACTCAAATACTGTGTTAGACACCCTGAGTATAAAATGAGATTTTATACATATTTGAGCACCTAATATTAAATATTCAATAGAAAATGTCTAATATGTAAATATAGTGTATGTAAATAAATGCAAAATGTTTATGTGTATACTGTAATCCTACTTTCATATATATATATATATATATAAAATTTATTTATTTATTTATTTACACCAGGAGTCTGCAACCCGCCAGCGCAAACCTGCACTGCACTGTGCTTCAGCTGATTCAGCCAGATCAGCTCCATCCATCATATTAGTTTGCAAGAACAACAAAAACAAAATTTAGATGGTGATGCTGCGGGGCCGGGGGGAGGGGGGGCTGGGTGCGTGTAACGTAACTTTAGTTTAAAGAAACAACAAGGAAGCGGCCCGATTAGCCTTTTGGCTATTTTCCTCAACTAGCGCGGTGATTTGATTGACCTTTTTTGCTGATGTGTGCCCTGTGGAGATGGCAGGGGGAGGGTTGGCGGTGTTGAGGTGTTGAGCAAGTGAGTGCTATTGCTAATAAAGAACGATTAATAAATACATGATACATCAAAATGGACGCAACTTCACTGTATTTACAGCAGTGATGTCAAAACATGTTTTTCCCCACAAGCACTCTAATTAGCCACAGGTTTTTTGCAGTAAAGCTTGAAAGACAGCACTACTCTGATATGGAGGTCAAAGATTCTCTATAAGACAGGAGTGCTCTGCTGTTTTTAGGTACCTACTGGAAAAAAAACTAAAAAGCTCCTGTCATTTAGCAGTGGTACCCATCCTTTTTGGACCCATGGACCGGATTGTCTTCCCACAAATCCGAGGTTTTGTTTAAAACTAAGACAGGAACAACATCAGACTAAAAGCACAAAATGAATGCAAACCCACCAAACACGAGTGCTTGAGAGTTTGGAGCTTCTTTTTCTTATTTTATAACAAGCAGTGTGCTAGCATGAATTAACTTGAGGTAGTGAAGAGCACAAATATGCACAATCGCACTCAACTTACCTTTATGCATTCCGAAGTACCAGCATTTGGGACCAAATTTGAGGTGAAAGAAATGGAGAAAAATACAGTCAAGTAGTCTATCTGTGTTCAGGGATCAAAGTCGGACAAGTTGCCGCTTGCATCAAACAACGAAAATCTGCAAAAACTGTATGTTATTTTTGGAATGAAATAATGATCCACATTTCCAAAATTTCATTCACATTTCATTGTTACTTACAAATACATTTTACAGTGTTTTTTTTTTATTTTTTATCATTTATCCTGAAAGTTTACAATTCGGCCCCGGCCAGGGATTGGTACCGGTGGTGGGGGACCCTGATTTAGAGGATCTTTGACCATTGTTTTTAAGGATGTTTTGCAAAAACAATCCAATGCCTTTTTTGCAGTAGATCCTTAAAAACAGCAAAGCGCTATTGTCATATAGAGGACCTTTTTTTTTTTAACCTCCGCCAAGCACAGCGTGGAGGTTATGTTTTTGCCACCTGTATCTGTTTGTGTTCCAAATATCTTGAAAAGTTTTGAATGAATTTAGATGAAATTTTCAGGAATTGTCAGAAATGGGATGTGAGAACTGATTCAATTTTGGGGGTGATCCGGATCACCATCTGGAAAGAATCCTTTAAAAGGAACCTTTTAAAGGATTCTTTAACATTGGACCATTTTCAGCATTTGTGCATATAACTCCATAAAAACGTTTCCAACAAAGACTGATCCAATTATTATTTTGGTGTGAATCACAACTATGGCGCTTGGTATGGCGCTTGGCCCGGACCTGCACTCTCCAAGGGCTTTTCTAGGTTGTTGTTTTCTTAACTAGGTCCTTAAAAACAGCACCGTATTCTTGTCAAGCAGGATTTTGACTAGTGTTTTTGCAGTGGGTCCTTAAAACAGGAGAGCGCTGCTGACATATGGACAAAAAAGGCAATATTGGACTCTTGTGTTGTTTTATCCTTTTCCCCAAGCCATTTTTTTGCAAGCTGCAGGCTCCTTTATTAAATATCAGTGCTGACATACTTTATGGGCTTATATTTGTGTTCTGCCTGTGTATTTACCTCCCGCATGCTTGCTCTGCAGTTATCTGATTGGAAAAAATAATAATACGCTGTGAGTCAATACAGCAAAAAGTATCCAAAAAGTCTCATTTGCATGCAGGCTGCCTCCTCTCTCCTTTTACCCCCCAATGAATTGCAACAATTGATTCCATTTCACACAATAGTGTATTTAATCGAAATGTCTGTCTATGACGATATCGCTATCTTCACTTCAAAGCCAGCAGTTTCAAGTCCAGCCTAAAAGAGAGCGATGAAAGACACCATAACGCCGCTCTTGGAGATGTGATTCTGAAAGTATTTTAATTAGATGTGTGAAACGAGTGCCGCGATAAGAGATACGACTCGGCAGGACATAAATATTAGCCAATCCAAATAAGCCTGCTTCTCTACGTTGACCTTTAAGAGGGCTGGATGAGATTAAATTGTAAACTGAAAGCGTGATGCATTAAGAGATGAGGATATTTGTTACCTTACATAGAGATGAGCAGACGGATTGTTGGCCAACGTAAGGGGTACGCGGTCGTGTCACGTTTGGGAGAGAAGATCAGATGTCGAGTTGCGTTCGGGTGCTTGTGAGCAAGAGCTTTAGCGTTGTGCCAGTTTTGTGCTGATTGCATTTGATTGTTGGTAAAGTTAATGGGTCAGTCTATATTTATTATTGTTTTTATTATTCTATTTTTATTTTACATTTTCATATATTTTTTAAAGTAGTATTTCATTTACAGAAAATCAGTTGTTGTTTCCCTGTAAATAATGCAGTTTTTATTTGTGATTGTATTTAATGGCCCTTTTCAGGCCATGGGGCATGCTGTTTTTTTTCAAAGCATATAATGTTAAAAATCATTTTTATGGTGTTTTTGTGGGGCCAAAAAGTGTGTTCAAGTATGTTCCCACGCTGCAAAAGTGTCTCCTTTCAGGTTAGGGGAACAACTCGATTCAAGGTCAGTGTGCTTTGACATGCAATCCCAGTCAAACGTTGTAGAACACCACAATGTTTCCAGTTATTTATTGAAATTCAAGTCGTGAAGTCCAATGAATAACTTCAAATGGCACAAACTTAAGTGGTGAAGTGCCAGAAGTTAAAAAAATAAAAAAGGGCGAGGTTACCCAAATTTGAAAAATAACGTATTTCAGAATTTTACAAATAGGCCTGTTTCAGGGACCCTGAAATGGGTCCACAATTTAAAGCTGTTCTGCAGAATTGGAGGTGGATCAACCTTGGCAGTTGGTGCCACTAATTCCTACAGGTATTCCTAGTTCTGGAGAACTTACTACCTCCTCTGTCTGCATAAATGTAGTGCACACTGTGGTATATAACACCCTCCAGCGTTGAACTGCAGAAAGTAATTTGTTGTTACAAAATGGCAAGAAAAAAAGGCAATTAACAGTGGAAGACTGACAGACCATCATAACACTTAAAAATGTAGTGTTTTTCCTCCAGAGAAATGGAATGTTCTAAAATGGAGTGTTCTAAAACCGGTCTTTTGACCGGTAGTGTACACCCGCAGGCTGGTTGATCCTTTCTAGCTAAGATTTTCATTTTCACTGATGAAGACTTTTTAGTTTTACTGCTGTCGTCGGCAGAGCGCGCTGTGCCTTGCTCCCATGTTCATTTCACTTTTGCTGAGGTATTTGTCTTGTGGTTATGACCCCGTAGCTGAAGCCTTCAGTCCTAATAAGTCCATGCTGTGTTGTGTTGTTTTTTAAGGATGAAGCAGTGCTTGATGCTAGTAAATACACATTATTGTTGCTGGCAGTCTATAAACTGTACCTCAGCGTTTGTGGAAAAAGAAGGCAAGAGCGCAGCATGTATAAGTATAAGGAATTGGCATTTATTGTTTTTATATATAGAGTTTTTATGCCAAAATATTATGTACACCCAAAATATCTGGTACACCCGATATGCCGAGTTATTAGGCGTAAAAGAGCAAAAGATTTGATATACCCAAAACTGTGTAATCCAGGACCAAAATATTAGGTACATTCTCACCTTGGATTAGGACCACGCTAAATATTAGGTGCACCTCCAGCCAAAAAATTAGGAACATAATAAAAATGAGGTATACTTTTCACTAAAACAATTAGGTACACCTGAGGTCAAAATATTAAGTACAGCGCATCCATGCACAGTTGTTGTTTTTTTTTTTTTGACCAGTTATTTAAATTTCTGTTATTTCATTTGGTAACAATACTGTACAG
>QODF01000117.1:3414724-3459446 GCA_024372805.1 Oostethus manadensis
AATGAAGGTGTGATTCTTTTTTTTTGACATAGGCGCTATCACAATTGGCGTATTCCACTTGGGGAGCCTAGGCTGTATAGCACACATACTACATATTTTGTTTGTTGTTTATGCTTCCCTGAAAAAGTTTTTTCATTAAATGCTGAGATTTCACCCTTCTTTTGGCGTCTCTTGAATGCACCAAAGTTCTGTGCTGCGGTACGTGTTTGTTTGGCTACAGAAGCTCTACCTTCGACAGTCAATCAGGCTTGCAAACTTGTAGCAAGGTGAACACGTTCATTTTTCTGAAGCTGTGGTGGAGGGCTGCATGGGACCGCCGCCGCTGCTGCGTTTGCATTTTTTATGGCTATTTGTCATTCTCATTCATTTGTCATTCTATTGCTCACTCTCCTGGTAATAAGAAACAAAGTGAAAGTCAACACATGACATGTAGCGTATCTGGTCACACAGGTGATTCTGTTGCATGTTTATCAAAATAAATAGAATTTAAATTGTTTTCAGTCTAATTGTGGTCAATATGTGTGTAAATAATAAGCTAGATATGTGTCTCTATGGTATACAATGTAATATATTACTTAAAATTTTAGCAGAAACCCCTGTGATTAGCAGTCCCTTTTATTGCAAATGTTGAGCCCAAAAAATTAATGAATCGACAGTTTTTGCCACTTAATCCCTCCAAAAAGCAAGCATCTACTGTACATCCAAAATATAGGTACATACAGTATTTGTGTACATGTCAGGTGTGTTTTCATTAGCATTATATTTGGTACTCTTGAACCCAAAACATTTGGTGGCCAAGAAGTGAAAATACACACACGCACCATAAATATTAAGTACCATCAATCAGTGATGGTGATCCCTGTTATGTTATGAATGAATGATGAATTATTAATGAATTACTAATGATAAATGATAAAGGATGTCATTGTCCAGGACAACAGCCCAATGAAGATTACATGACAGTGGATCATAGCAGTCCCCAAAAGGGCAAAACAGACGTGCTTGTCTCCCAACTAACCCGTCATAATTAAGAGTCTTCCAGGCCACTGCTTTTTGTCCTTGAGCTTGCCACAGCTGGCTCCCTGCGGTGCACCCAAGCTTCCAAATAAAGCCGTCGACGTGTGCTCGTGTGTGTGCAGAAATCCACATCTGTCTGAAGAACACACAAAAGGAGGAGGCGACGGTCACATTCGCTCCGTGGCACAAATGACGCTAGGCGTTATTCCACTCCTGGTCCCCCATAACTTGGCAGCAGTTGATTGTTAAACACGCGCGTCCAAAGAATACCAATAAAAATGGATACAATAAGAAAGCGTTTAATTTTTTTTTTTCATAATCAGATTGACATTTTGGTAGCTTTACGAGGCAATTTTGTTCACATATGTAATTGCAGCCATTGCATCTTTTTAATTGGGCAGTCATTGGCTGCTTCTCAACTGCCATAGGGCTAATTAAAGCAATGCATAACTTTTTGTGCTACATGTGGAGTACCAATAGTATAAGAAAAATAGTTACTCAGTAAACTACTGAGTACCCCTAAGGCCAAAATATTTGATTCATGTGTTTGAATTATTTTGAATTAAATTACTTTTTTTGGCTTACCCATGAAGCCAAAAAAGGACTGCACACTAAAAAGGTGCACCTGTGGTACCAAAACCTAAAGTACTGTCATGCCTTGTTTATAGCGGTCAATTGGTACCCACTCGCGATAAATGATACATTTCCGCTATGTAGGATTCGAAGTTATTGAATATTGTCGTAGTTTGAGTATTGAAAAACGGACTTTCTAAATACATTTTAAACATGATTAGAGCTCAGTTGACATGAAATAACACCCCCATAGTCACCATTACACTCTTGTTCATTTATTGTTTACCCCAGATTGCACAACTATTTTGCTAGAGGGACTCTAGAGGGCCGCTAGCTAGCAAGTTAAACAGTTTCTTTTTTCTTTTTCAAACAGAGTGGGGAAACCACAAACTTACCACTTCTACATTGGGTGGAAGGAAAACCTTCTTCACTCTACATAGATGGCTGGCTACATCCAGTTTAGGGTAGGGTAATAAGGATGGATGTGTCATCATGTACCATTACTGCCTAGTAGCCAGAATACTACATATCACTTGAATTTTGACTAATAATAGACTGTAGTTTACCACGAAACATCCATCCATCCATTTTCCTCCGCTTATCCGGGTCCGGGTCGCGGGGGCAGCAGCTTCAGTAGGGAAGTCCAGACTTCCCGGTCCCCGGCAACCTCTTCCAGCTCCATCGGGAGGACACCAAGGCGTTCCCAGGCCAGCTGTGAGACATAGTCCCTCCAGCTTGTCCTAGGTCTTCCCGGGGGCCTTCTCCCGACATGGCAGGCCCGAAACACCTCACCAGGGAGGCGCCCAGGAGGCATCCGGACTAGATGCCCGAGCCACCTCAACTGGCTCCTCTCGATGTGAAGGAGCAGCGGCTCTACTCTGAGCTCCTCCCGGATGGCCGAGCTCCTCACCCTATCTCTTAGGGTGAGTCCAGCCACCCTACGAAGGAAACTCATTTCCGCCGCTTGTATCCGCGATCTCATTCTTTCGGTCATGACCCATAACTCATGACCATAGGTGAGGGTGGGAACGTAGATCGATCGGTAAACAGAGAGCTTTGCCTTCCGGCTCAGCTCTCTCTTCACCACGACGGTCCGGTACAGCGACCGCATTACTGCAGATGCTGCACCGATCCGTCTGTCGATCTCACGCTCCAACCTTCCCTCACTCGTGAACAAGAACCCGAGATACTTGAACTCCTCCACCTGAGGCAAGACCTCACTCCCAACCCGGAGGGTACAGTCCACCCGTTTCCGACTGAGAACCATGGCCTCGGATTTGGAGGTGCTGAGTCTCATCCCAGAAGCTTCACACTCAGCTGCAAACCGCTCCAGTAAACGCTGAAGGTCACAGCCTGATGAGGCCATAAGGACCACATCGTCTGCAAATAGCAGAGACGAGATCCTAAGGTCACCAAGCTGGACTCCCTCAACACCTTGACTGCGCCTAGAAATTCTGTCCATGAAGATTATGAACAGAATCGGTGACAAAGGGCAGCCTTGGCGGAGGCCAACGTTCACCGGAAACAAGCTCGACTTACTGCTGGCAATGCGAACCAGGCTCCTGCTTCGATTGTACAAGGACCGAATGGCACGTAGAAGCGGACCATCAATCCCGTACTCCCGGAGCACCCCCCACAGGACACCACGAGGGACACGGTCGAATGCCTTTTCCAGGTCTACAAAGCACATGTAGACTGGTTGGGCAAACTCCCACATACCCTCGAGTACCCTTGCAAGGGTGTAGAGCTGGTCCAGTGTTCCGCGACCGGGACGAAAACCACATTGCAGCTCCTCTAACCGAGGTTCGACTAACGGTCGTACCCTTCTCTCCAGCACCCTGGAGTAGACTTTCCCAGGAAGGCTGAGGAGTGTGATCCCCCTATAGTTGGAACACACCCTCCGGTCACCCTTTTTAAAAATGGGGACCACCACCCCGGTCTGCCAGTCCAGAGGTACTGTTCCTGACTTCCATGCAATGTTGTAGAGGCGTGTCAACCAACACAGTCCTCCAACATCCAGAGCCTTGAGAAATTCTGAGCGGAACTCGTCTACCCCCGGAGCCTTGCCACTGGGGAGTGATTTGACTACCCCAATTACCTCAGCCACGGTGATAGAACTGTCCACGTACGTATCCTCAGACTCTGCTTCCTCTATGGAAGGCATGTCAGTGGGATTGAGAAGGGCCTCGAAGTATTCCTTCCACCGACCAACTATATCCACAGTCGTGGTCAGCAAGCCCCCGTCCGCACTGTAAACAGTGTGAACTGGGGGCTGCTTCCCCTTTCTGAGGTGTCGGACGGTTTGCCAGAACCTCTTCGAGGCCGACCGAAAGTCGTGCTCCATAGCCTCACCGAACTCCTCCCACACCCGAGTTTTTGCCTCGACCACCGCCGAAGCCGCGTGCCGCTTGGCCTGCCGGTACCTGTCAGCTGCTTCGGGAGTCCCGCAAGCCATCCATGCTCGATAGGACTCCTTTTTCAGCTTGACGGCAGCCCTAACCCCCGGTGTCCACCATCGGGTTCGGGGCTTGCCACCACGACTGGCACCGACCACCTTGCGGCCGCAACCACAACTGGCTGCCTCAGCAATAGAGGCACGGAATACGGCCCATTCGGACTCAATATCCCGGTCCTCCCTCGAGATGCAGGCGAAGCTCTGCCGGAGATGAGAGTTGAAGACTCGACGAACGGGAGACTCTGCCAGACGTTCCCAGCACACCCTCACTACGCGTTTGGGTCTGCCAGGTCTGTCCGGCATCCTTCCCCGCCATCTAATCCAACTCATCACCAGGTGGTGGTCAGTTGACAGCTCAGCCCCTCTCTTCACCCGCGTGTCCAGAACATGCGGACGCAGGTCTGATGATACGACCACAAAGTCGATCATAGACCTGCGACCTAGGGTGTCCTGGTGCCAAGTGCACTTATGGACATCCTTATGTTCGAACATGGTGTTTGTTATGGACAAACTGTAATTCGCACAGAAGTCCAGCAACAACACACCGCACGGGTTCAGGTCAGGGAGGCCGTTCCTCCCAACCACGCCCCTCCAAGTCACACTGTCATTGCCCACATGGGCGTTGAAGTCTCCCAGCAGAACTATGGAGTCACCACCTGGGGTGCTCGCCAGAACCCCTCTGATAGACTCCAAGAAGGCTGGGTACTCTGAACTGTCGTTCGGCGCATACGCACAAACCACATTCAGGACCCTTTCCCCAGCCCTAAGGCATAGGGAAATAACCCTCTCGTTTACTGGGGATGACTCCAACTCAGAGGCACCAAGCCGGGGGGCTAACAATAAGCCCACACCAGCTCGCCGCCTCTCCCCTGCGGTAACTCCAGAGAAGAACAAGGTCCAGCCCCTCTCAAGGAATTTGGTTCCAGAGCCCAAACTGTGGGTTGAGGTGAATCTGTCCGCCTCTTCCTCAAGCTCGGGCTCCTTCCCCACCAGAGAAGTGACATTCCATGTCCCAAGAACCAGGTTGCCCGGACACCCGCCCTCGACCACTGCCCAAATCACACAGCACCGGACCCTTATGCTTGCCCCTGCAGGTGGTGGGTCTGCGGGTAGAGCCGTGTGGCTTCTTCGGGCTAGGCCGGCCAGGTCCCACGGGTGAAAACCTGGCCACCAGGCGCTCGCCTGCGAGCCCCTCCCCCAGGCCAGGCTCCAGGGTGAGGCCCCGGTATCCCACGTCTGGGCGAGGTGCGGTCACTCCTCTTGTTTTATTTCATAGGGGTCTTCTGAATCACTCTTAGTCTGGCTCGTCAGCTAGAACCTGTTTGCCTTGGGAGACCCTACCAGGGGCATAAAGCCCCCGACAACATAGCTCCTAGGATCACTCGGGCACTCAAACCCCTACCGCGGTAAGGTGGTGATTCACGGAGGGGTACCACGAAACAGTGATACCTTATTAACTTTTGCAAAATTGCGAAATAGCAAGAGGGTGATAATTGAACCGACGTATGGCAAGGGACGACGTACACCCAAAATATAAAGTACACCCGCATCAACAATTATTGGGTACAACCAAAGTACAGTATATAAAGTACACTCGGTGCGATGGTGCCGTGACCGTGAGTTTCATTTGTTCCTTTTATTTAACAGAAGCTACCCGAAAAACAGAAAAAACTTAAAAAAATGAATGGCTACGTAGAATAAATGTAAGTACTTGCTTTTGTAATAAGTTTCTTTAAATTGTAAAGACACTTTGTGCACACCCCGTATTATGTACACCCAAGGTTGAGGGTGTATGAGGGTATTACGGATACCCGGGATGAAGGGTGCATTTGCAGTCACACTGCCTGAATGCAAAATTAGATCAAAGTATCGTGTTGTGCTTACGTTTAAATAAGTCATGTGACCTTGTGATGTCTGACATAGTATAGATTTACACCTCATTTAACCTGTAACTCCCCAGCCGCGCTGTGTTGCTCTTTAAAACCTACCCAACCAAATGTGCTGTCGTCCTGGACAAGTGACCTCCTTGCATATGCTCTCGCACTCGCTAAGATTGTGGCGTCATGTCGCCATGGTAACCGCTTCCTACTTTCCCTAGGTAACCCCCCGCCACCACAGCTTGTCCACGGGCGCGGGGTGAGGGCTCGCCTCATTAGGCTCCTCCCGTGCGCCATGGTCAAAAAGTCATCAAGCAGCGTTCAAAGCAAGTGGCTTCTTTTTGCAATGGTTTCTGTTGTTACTAAACTGCAGAGAGTCACAGCTATTCCTGAGAATGGAGGTCGGTATTTGTACACAAGTTCAATATTTTTTAATAATACGATACATTATTAAAATCATTTTCAACAATTAAATAATACAATGTACAAATAAAAATAATGACATAACTATTTCTTTTTCTTTTTTACCAGTGACAAATTTAACCTGCACGTCAACATTATAGCCAGCAGTTAGCTAGCTTTCAACAATATTGGGAAGTACTCTGTAGTTTGCTTTGGCAGTGGCCAGAAACCGGAAGCCCCTCCACCCAATCCCGCTCGTTGTGTCCCCGGCAAGACACTTCACCCACCTTGCCTGCACTGGTGTATGAATGTGAATGTTTGGTGGTCCGAGAGACCGTAGGCCTAAATTGGCAGCCACTTTTCCGTCAGACTACCCCAGGGCAGCTGTGTCTACAGGTGTAGCTTACCACCACCAGAGTGTGTCTGAGGAGGGAATAAGTAATTTGGGTGCCTTGAAAAGTAGCATATAAAATCGTATCCATTATTATTAGTCTGCATTTTACAGCTTACTCTCTTCCGTTTTTGACCTTAAGAAGTAACGAATCGTTCTTTTATTGTTTGGTTTGTTTGTTTTCCTTCCCCAACTCTTTTCAGGTGAGCACATTTGCTTTAAACGCCTCAAAGGCAGCATCAGTCATCATCCTGTTATGACGTCCACCTAGCTTCTTCCATAAAGGGGAAAAGGTGGTAAAACTTTGGGGTGTGGTGTTTATTTCTTAAAGTGGCCGATGCATCGTGGAGATTTGTAGACTATATATGTGAGGAAATGTCATGTGTTGATGTGTTGTTCCTCCTGCAGACAGCGTCGAAGACGAGCTCGAGCTCTCCGCTGTCCGCCACCGCCCCGAGGGACTGGGGCAGCTGGAGGCGCAGACACGATTTTCTCGCAAGGAGCTGCAGATCCTCTACCGGGGCTTTAAGAGCGTAGGTGAAGCCTTACAGACACCAGGGGGCCATATTTACTCGCTACATGTTATCGTGTGATAGAAGCTCATTTCTAGCCACCAGGATCGAAAAGATCCTCTTAAGGAAAGGAAAGCGGCAGAATAACGTCAGCCCTTTTTAACAGCGCACGTTCTTAACACAAGCTGGCATCCTGATGAGAAATGGAGCCCTTTTGTTCTTGGCCAGATAAATAAGGCGCCGCGTTGGCAATCAGAATGAGGTCATCTGTCTGCACTGCCTGTGGCTCAGGGGACAAAGTGGACCTCTGTCCTTGGTCAAACTGGACCTGCCTGCTGTCATGTTGTAATATTTGTTGGAAAACTTTTTTTTAGAGCTTAAAATGTGATTACCTTTGGCAATCATCGCTTTGAGGCGTTCCCCGGGAAGGAATTTCACGCTTTGTGTTTTTTGTTTTCGCAGGGTGAACAAATGTTACAAGCATTTCTAATCAAATACATTTTGGGGGGAGGGGGGCGGGGGGGTGCTTTTTTAAATGCTACCTTAAAGCATTTGGAATAAATAATAAGAATACTTGCTTTTCAATTAAAGTGTCATTCCTGAAAGGGCCTTCTGTCACTTTAAATTGAATGGTCAGTTTTATATTGTATGTATATATGTATTTATGTATTATTATATATACTGTATATTACGTATTATATATGTATATGTGAATGGTTGCACTACAAATTGGAAGTAAACCGTTCCGTAATTCTTGCTTTCTTTATTTATTCGTATTTTTATTTTCTTATCTCTCCTGTGTTGCCTTGGTTGTTTATTTTGTGATAAAGTGAATACTTTTATTACATTTACATTTTGGAGAGCGGCTCGAAACATGAATTTCTCTTGGAGATGAATAAAGGATAGTATCTTTGGAATTAGTTTTAGTTTCATGTTGTTTTAGTTTTGCATTATTTAGTTACGTTTTTAATTTAGTTGAGTTTGATTGTTTTGCAATTTTTTTCTTTGCTTTCAAAGTGTTAGGTTAAGAACAATCAAATAAATAGTCATCCTTTGTGGCCTATTATTATACAAATGTTACATATTCTTGGCCCAAATGAAGCATTTTCAAGCATAAAAATGTTCTAAAAAGAACATAATGTAGTGTAGTAATGTAGTGTGGTCTACACTGGCCACTAGGGGTCACTAATAATCACTAGAAATAAGCACCAGGCTTGATCGCCAATTTTATTATTTTGTTATCTCACAACAAACATAACACAGTAATAACGATAATAATCATCATCGTCATCCTAACGGGTTGCTGTTGTGGCCGTAGTACAGCTAACACTTAACTCTCAATCCTTAACTTTGAATCCTTAACCTCACTTTCTGTCCACACGTCTGGAAGACATTTATTGAAACACACATGAGCACGGGTCTTACTTATGTCGTAAAAGGCTTATTTTCTCAGATTCCATCCACTATATCGGCTCATTTGAGTGTAAAGGTGACTATATGGGTGTTATTTCAAGTCTAAAAAGCTCTGATAATTGTAAAATCATATTTAGAAACAGGTTTTAAAATGCACTGTGAAAATAGTCCAATTATTATTATTGAATTCTACTTATCTGGAGCCAATGAACTGTCATACAAGAAGGGTTACGATATGTGAAAAATGGATATGCTCAATGCACATTTTCTATATCACATCTTGCAGGAATGCCCCAGTGGAGTGGTCAGTGAAGACACCTTCAAAGACATTTACTCCCAGTTCTTCCCACAAGGAGGTCTGTACCAGTTTTGGCAGCATCACTATCATGTAAAAATCCTGAAAGACAAGTGCGACGCGCATCACTGCTCATTCCTGCCTTATCTTTGTTGCTTTTCTCACTCCCTGCAGACGCCTCGACGTACGCTCATTTCCTGTTCAACGCCTTTGACACGGATCACAACGGCTCTGTGAGTTTTGAGGTAAGCCGGTCGTCGTCACCAAGCCCTTTTCCGATGCAAAGAATTACAGATGAGTTCCAAATTCCTTGCAGGATTTTGTCATGGGTCTTTCCATCCTCCTGCGAGGCACCATTCAAGAGAAGCTAAACTGGGCGTTCAACCTTTACGACATCAACAAAGACGGTTACATCTCCAAGGAGGTAGGTCTTTCCTTGAAAATAAACATGTCCTCTTAGGGCTGGGTTAAGATCTGGGACCACATTTTGTCCTGCAGGAGATGCTGGACATCATGAAGGCCATCTATGACATGATGGGCAAGTGTACGTACCCCGTACTCAAAGAGGAGACCCCACGTCAGCACGTAGAAATATTCTTTCAGGCAAGTAACGCATAGGGCACTGTTGGGTCTTCTTTGTACCCTCTTCTAGTGGGATGGGATGGGGCTTCCATATGGTAGCATGAAAAACTCAAAGTAGGAGAAATGGGAAAAGATTTGACTTTGATTTTTTTTTTTTTTGTTAAATCAGATTTTTTTCTGATTGTTCCAAAACTTTTTTCTCCTAACAGAAGATGGACAAGAATAAAGACGGTGTGGTCACTATTGACGAGTTCATCGACTGCTGCCAAAATGTAAGTTGGGACACGTTTGTGTAGTACCAAACAAAATGTATACAGCTGTGCCTCGCTACATTGTGCTACATTTTGGACATCGCACCCTCACTTTATCATGGTTTTTCAAAAATGATTAAATGATCGCTGTTTTGCGGTTAAGTATGGTGTATTAATAGTAAAAAACAAATGCATATTGAAACAAATTTTATGTACACGTCTGAAATAAGCATTTTCAAGCATAAAAATGGCTAAATGAATGAAAGTCATTCAAAAGACATGATTTGAAATTCATTATCGATCTTAAGCAGTGATGCTTGGAAAAGTGACGTGTGTGATGTCGTGTCAGCTTGCTGAGTGCTAGTAGCAGGTTAGCGGTGTAGAAAGTGGCCGACAGCAGCACCTGTGTGAATGTTCACTGCATGTGTTCTTTGCTTGTTAATAAAAAAAGTGATTGAAGTGCAGCGTGGGTCTCTCCTTAAAACAGCGGCAGCAGATTTGTATTCTACACTGATGTCAGTAACGATACATTGATGAGATAATAGCCAGCAGGAGGTAGGCTGTCAATGCTAATGTTCGAGTCTATAATCTGATTTGTCTAAGATGACTTTTTTTCTATTATTATGTTAATTATATTTGATAAAACAAGTGTAAAAGTGACTATAGTGCTGTTATTTCATGTCCAGAGGACTCTAATGAGGATAAAGTAGTATTTAGAAAGTCATAAATAGGTGTTCTATGCTCTAACCACGACAATATTGCATTTATTAGTATTCCAGCCTACTTGGCAGAAATTCAATTATGGCGGTCAGGTCTGAAAAGAATTAACCGTGATAAGCTTGCTACATCGCGGTTCAAACATTGCTCCCTCACTCTATCGTGGTTAAAAAAAAAAATAAATGGTTGTTGTTTTGTGGTAGACTTTGGACTATTATTAGTCAAAAAAAGTTGAAAGACAAGTTACAGGTAGTATTTTGGTCACTAGGCGGGTTTTTAAATATAAAAATATTCAATGTATTAATATTGAATCCTACTTTGCAGAAATGCACTTACCGTGGTCGGGTGTGGAACCAGTTATCCACGATAAACTGTACACACTTCCCCGTGCTATTGACTCCAAACTTTTCACTTTGACTCTCTAAATGCCATATTTGTTTCTGTTTTGTCTCCAGGATGAAAACATCATGCGATCAATGCATCTCTTTGAAAACATCCTTTAAATCTTTATTTTTTGTGAAGGCTTTTGGGGCAGTTAACCGACTTCTGGGACTTGTACAGCGTGCTATGCAGATTTATGCGTTTATTACATAAAATAACTTGCTGTTCCTCGCTGTGGGCCACCAGTAGGAGACGCTGCGGTGACACTCTGCACTCCGTTACTTCCTGACATCAGTGTTACTTTTTGAAAACAAACATCATTCCATACAATGTTGAATCTGTCCCCACTTCTTTTAGAGGATAAATGTACATATTTAGTATAGATACATGAATCCTGGAAAGAATCACGTGTACCTGCTGGACGACAGCTAATGACGTCCACACAAACACACGAGTAGCTTATATTGCAATTAAATACTTTGTAGAAACTTAGACAACACCGATGTTTTAAATGCATTGTCTTTATCCTATGCTCATCTTTCTATAGAAAAATGTATTTATACGGTGTTATGCTCATTGTACGAAACGGGTCATCCCTTCAGTATTAAAGAAACATTGTTTGTGTAATTTTTCAAATGTATGTAAACTTTCATTATTTATTTTCCTGACAAACACTTTTATGTTGTATTAACATTTTTGTCCTCATCATCACTTCAGAGATTAAACAGAATGATGGCGCATATTTCTACATTTATGTAAATATAACATTAAAATAAATGATAAACATCTTTCTTGTTTACTATATTTGTTTGTTCCAATTGTTATTTGAACGTACTGTAGATCCCCGCCTGTTCATGGGTCAGCATTCGTGGTTCTGTATATTCACAGATTTATTGTCTCTAGGAAGTGGTTTGAGGGCGCTATCTGCAGGGTGTGGTGGGTGGGGCCTTGGAGTATGGGGGTTGGGAGCTGCAGCTATAAATCCAGCAGAGGGCGCTGCCTCACAAGATTTTCCATCAGAAAGGTGCGGCGATGTAACTGCATGTTTTGTAAGGACAACAAGAGCCCTCGGGTTCTGTTCTGTCCGGTTCTGTTCCTAGACTGTTAATGCAAGTCGGTTCACACATGCACCTAAATCATATCAAAATTAATGAACTCCTAAGTCACTCACATTGTATTCAGAATGCACAAAAGACAAAAATCCCAGAAATAAAAGACTATGAGAATTAAATGAAACTGTAATAAAAATTAAAAAAAAGAAAAAAGCACTAGCAACATTTCCATAACAACAATAACACCCATATACTGCTTGGTTATTACTGTTGCTGAAGCAACCTGGCACTTACAGTAACAGAGTTGTGTGATTTCGGACTGTCTTTGAATGTTACACGTGTCCTGACTCTGTGTGTGTGCAGAGAGGATGGTTGAGTTTGCTGATGATGTTTTGGTGTTGTGGAGATGATTGATGGACCACCTCCTTGTCATTAGACAATTCAGGTATGTACTGTCGATTGTATGTCTGTCGTTGATAATGAGTAAAAAATGATTTTCAGTTTGAATAAGTTATGAGCCATATTGTAGGATATTGAGATTTACAAATAGGCATTTTAAGGACTCCATGGTTGCATCCTTTATTTGCTGTTTTATGTCATTTGGGTCTTAAACCGTAACATACTGCTCTACTGTATTTCAGTCTGTTCCCATGTTTGCCTTTTAGCAGCTCTAAGGCAAAGGTAGACAACCCCAAGTAGAGTATGGACAGTGGACTGCCGCGTATTTGTCATTCAGCATTCACAACCTGCAGATTTCCAGATTTTTGGTCCAAAAATTAATGTATTTTAACAAATTTTTCACTCCAAAATGTGTTTTTTTTTCTACTGAAAAGGCAAATGATTCACCCCACATCAGTAATAATTTATACATGTGTGATAATCAAGCATAAGGAAATAATACATACAATATCTGTACGATATCACGGCATGACGTCTGTGCCTGATCTATTAATTACAACAATTTCATAAAACAAATGTTGAGCTGAAATGAGAATGTCAAACTCAAGCTAGCAAGAGGGTTTAGAGAGGGTGGAGCAAGGCGGCGTAGTGATGCAGAAACACAATCCTGGCTTTATTGGTGTCAAAAGTAGACATTTTTATGGGCTGTTCATATCTGCTATTCATGGGTGATCTTAAGTTAACCCCCACAAAAAGCAAGGATCAACTGTATTACGGATTTCATTTTCAAGACAAGTAATGTACTCAAATGACCTGAGATTAACTTTTAAAATAAACCAAACTGTAAGGTTTCTGTAAAAAGAGAGCTGTCATTTGATGTTGTACAAAAAGACAATACATGATACTGAAAATATAATCCTTAACCATCCCCCATCAGCTTTTTTGGGGGGGAGGGGTTAAATCTAATATTTTCTTGTTTCAGACTGGCACTAAAAAAAGGCACATTTCCGCTTGTCTGCTATTATGTGCTGAGTAAAAGTAGATTCATTTAAAAAAAGCAATAAGCCGGAATGTGGTTTAAACAAAAAAAGGCAGCTTTGGCACACTTACTCCATGACCTGTGTTTGGAATATTCCCAAAATGCAGTTTCCCACATTTTGTAAGTTAATAGTGTCCGCTTTAAGTTCTCTGGGAGACAAAAAATGTTTTAAGTGAGTACTTGTTTGATCTCCCTGTGAACGTAGCACAGGAAGTCCATGTAGGAGGTTCCGCCATGAAGGCCTTTATCCTCCACCAGGAACTGGCGGAACATCAACTCAGGTTTGTCCTTCTGCCTCACAATCTGAAGCTGAGGAGAGGAACAAACAAGGACAAATATATATATTAAGACAAATATAATATTCAGTAATAAAAATATTTCCTACTGAAACTGCTGCCCCCGCGACCCGGACCTGGATAAGCGGAGGAAAATGGAATGGAATGGTATTCAGTAATATTGTATGTGTACTATATGTATCTTCTTTTCCTTTCGGCTTACCCCTACAGGGGTCGCCACAGCAAATCAATTTATATATGGAATTTCCCCTTGTGGGACTAATAAAGGCATATCTAATCTTATATTTGTTTTAAATCTGCATGGAATTGTCAATTACATTAATTAGAAATAATTGTAGCCAATCTAAATATTTCTATTTATTTCATGGTCAATTTGTTAATCATGGATCGGATTACATTCCAGAGCCACCATGTTTTTAAAATGTTGCTTTTCATTATATTATTTATGTAAAAAAGGACAATAAATGAGTACTCTGTTCCGTAGTAGGGTGGTCCTTATTTTCAACTTTTGAAAGTTCATGTTCTCACCCCTTCATGTTTGAATAAAAACAATATGGGCAAAATTGTCTTAATCTTAACTGATATCAGGTTACGCAAGACCTTTGGAGTTTATAACACACACCATGCATATGAAGTATTTATGTGATGAACTGTGATAGCTTGTATATAATTATTTGATAATGCAGGCTTATGGCAGCAACCTGACATGTATGGCCGTGCAGTCTGTGTGTATTCATTATTGGTGTGCACCAAATTCATGTTAATGTGGGAATTAGCTCCTCTCATCAATTTCCCTAGCAACTTGTGTTTTCACTTTCAAAGCAGTAAGACTTCAATGGGATTGAAGAACAATACTGTACATACGTTGAGACAATGGCTGAAGCAACATGAAGCAAGTCTGCTCTTTGGTAACTCACTTCTTCTTTTCCTTTCGGCGTATCCCTTCAGGGGTCGCCACAGCGAATCAATTGCCTCCATCTAACTCTGTCTTCTGTATCCTCTTCTCTTGCGCCAACTACCTTCATGTCCTCTTTCACTACATCCATAAACCTCCTCTTTGGTCTTCCTCTAGGCCTCCTGCCTGGCAATTCAAAACTCAGCATCCTTCTACCAATATATTCACTATCTCTCCTCTGGACATGTCCGAACCATCTCAGTCTGGCCTCTCTGACTTTATCTCCAAAACCTCTAACATGTGCTGTCCCTCTGATGTGCTCATTCCTGATCCTGTCCATCCTGGTCACACCCAAAGAGAACCTCAGCATCTTCATCTCTGCTACCTCCAGCTCTGCCTCCTGTCTTTTCCTTAGCGGCACTGTCTCTAAACCAAACAACATCGCTGGTCTCACCACAGTTTTGTACACCTTTCCTTTCATTTTAGCTGAAACTCTTCTATCACACATCACACCCGACACTTTTCTCCACCCATTCCAGCCTGCCTGCACACGCTTCTTCACCTCTTTTCCACACTCTCCATTGCTCTGGACTGTTGACCCTAAGTACTTAAAATCCTCCACTTTCTTTATCTCTTCTCCCTGTAACCTCACTCTTCCACTTGGGTCCCTCTCATTTACACACATGTACTCCGTCTTGCTGCGGCTGACCTTCATTCCTCTCCTTTCCAGGGCAAACCTCCACCCCTCAAGCTTCTCCTCCACCTGTTCCCTGCTCTCACTACATATCACAATGTCATCTGCAAACATCATAGTCCATGGAGATTCCTGTCTAACCTCGTCCGTCAGCCTGTCCATCACCATAGCAAACAAGAAGGGGCTCAGAGCTGATCCCTGATGTAGTCCTACCTTCACTCGGAACTCCTCTGTCACACCTGCAGCACACCTCACTACTGTCTTACAGTCCTCGTACATGTCCTGCACCGCTCTAACATACTTCTCTGCCACTCCAGACTTCCTCATACAATACCACAGTTCCTCTCTGGGCACCCTGTCATAAGCTTTCTCCAGATCTACAAAAACACAATGCAGCTCCCTCTGACCTTCCCTGTACTTCTCCATCAACATCCTCAAAGCAAATACTGCATCTGTTGTACTCTTTTTTGGCATAAAACCGTACTGCTGCTCACAAATGCTCACGTTTGCCCTTAGTCTAGCTTCAACTACTCTTTCCCATAACTTCATTGTATGGCTCATCAGCTTTATTCCTCTGTAGTTGCCACAACTCTGCACATCTCCCTTGTTCTTAAAAATGGGCACCAGCACACTTCTCCTCCATTCCTTAGGCATCTTCTCATTATCTAAGATCTTGTTAAACAACCCGGTCAGGAACTCTATTGCCACCTCTCCTAGACACTTCCATACCTCCACAGGTATATCATCAGGACCGAGTGCCTTTCCATTCTTCATCCTCTTCAATGCCCTCCTCACTTCTTCCTTACTAATCTTTGCTACTTCCTGGTCCACAACAGTCACCTCTTCTACTCTTTGTTCTCTCTCATTTTCCTCATTCATCAACTCTTCAAAGTACTCTTTCCATCTTCCCATGACACTACTGGCACCTGTCAATACCCTTCCATCCTTATCCTTCATCACCCTAACCTGCTGCACGTCCTTCCCATCTCTGTCCCTCTGCCTTGCCAACCTGTATAGATCTTTCTCTCCCTCCTTGCTGTCCAACCTAGCATACAAGTCATCATAAGCCCCTTGTTTGGCCTTTGCCACCTTTACTTTCACCTTACGCTGCATCTCTCTGTACTCCTGTCTACTCTCTTCAGTCCTCTCAGTGTCCCACTTCTTCTTAGCTAACCTCTTACTCTGTATACACTCCTGCACCTCCTCATTCCACCACCAAGTCTCCTTATCTACTTTCCTTCCAGATGACACACCAAGTACTCTCCTACCTGTCTCCCTGATCACAGTAGCTGTAGTTGTCCAGTCATCTGGAAGGACTTCCTGGCCACCCATAGCCTTTTTCAACTCCTTCCTAAATGTCACGCAACACTCCTCCTTTTTCAGCTTCCACCATTTTGTCCTCTGCTCTGCCTTTACCCTCTTCATCCTTCTCACCACTAGAGTCAACCTACACACCACCATCCTATGCTGTCTGGCTACACTCTCACCTACCACTGCTTTGCAGTCACTGACCTCCTTCAGGTTACACCTTCTACACAAGATGTAGTCTACCTGTGTGCTCCTACCTCCACTCTTGTAGGTCACCCTATGTTCCTGTCTCTTCTGGAAGAAAGTATTCACTACAGCCATTTCCATCCTTTTTGCAAAGTCGACCACCATCTGTCCTTCAGCGTTCCTCTCCTGGATACCAAACTTGCCCATCACCTCCTCATCATCTCTGTTTCCTGCACCAACATGCCCATTGAAGTCCGCACCAATGACAACTCTCTCACTTCTAGGGATGTTCTGCATCACTTCATCCAGGTCTGACCAGAATTTCTCTTTCTCCTCCATCTTACATCCTACCTGTGGAGCATACCCACTAACCACATTGAACATCACACCTTCGATTTCTAGCTTCAGGCTCATCACTCTATCTGACACTCTTTTTACCTCCAGGACGTTGCTAGCAAACTCCTCCTTCAAAATCACCCCTACTCCATTTCTCTTCCTATCTACACCATGATAGAACCGCTTGAACCCTGCTCCTAAGCTTCTAGCCTTGCTACCGTTCCACCTGGTCTCCTGGACACACAATATGTCTACCTTCCTTCTCTGCATCATGTCAACTAATTCTCTACCTTTTCCTGTCATAGTTCCAACATTCAAAGTCCCAACTCTTAGTTCTAGACTCTTAGCATTCCTGTTCTCTCTCCCCCTACGGACACACCTTCCTCCTCTCCTTCTTCGGCCAACAGTAATCCAGTTTCCACCGGCACCCTGTCGGTGAACAGCACCGGTGGCGGGCGTTGTTAACCCGGGCCACGTCCGATCCGGTATGGAAGTCGTTTGTCTGATTCACATGTTCTGGTTTGGCAAAGTTTTACGTCGGATGCCCTTCCTGACACAACCCTCTGTATTTATCCGGGCTTGGGACCGGCACAATAAGACACTGGCTTGTGCCCCGTTGCGGCTACATCAGATCAGACGAAATTGAAATGACTGGACAAAGAAGCAGGTTTTGTGTGTTAGCACCACAAAACTCAGGAAAAGTGCAATGTCAGTGATCAATGAAGTCTTCTGGGATTCTATCATGCCATCAAGGAAAAAAGATGTTGCAGATGTATAATACACTATAATACACAAGACAAAGACAAGTTGACGAGAGAAGACATTGATGATGAGACAGTAGCACTGACTGCTTCTAAAGATATTGAAGATGGTATTGGTGATGCGTATAGGTCTGTGAAATATGCTGGCAATGATCTGCAGGAAAGGCCGTCTACTTCCAAAACTACAAAAAGAGCGTTGTTAGCCTTGAACTGACCACTTCGATGGACAGAACAAAGTTATCAGATTGAAAGGCAACATCCATGCTTGCTGCGACTGCCAGAAGCCTTGGAAACAATGTTCAGGAAAACTGTACAGTATCATGATACTATAGTATATAATACTGTACTTCTTGGTGTAGTATCTTTAAAATGCACAGAAAAGAGAAAGAAATGTGTGTTCCTGTCACACAAGGATGGTGGATGATGGGCGAAATTCCCAAAAAGTGCAGTTTTCCTTTAATATGTTTATATACGACCCATTTCAAATCCATACTGGCAAAAAAGTATCAAAGACTAAGTGTTTTACAATGCGATGAAAGATATAGGTTTATACAATTATTTCTAGTTACATTTCACCTCATTTTTAATTTGCTTTAAATCAATTTAAATGAATCTATTATATCTATAGTACAAAAAACATTATAGTAATTTTAAGCCTTTTGGAAATATATGTGGTATTTTATTTACCTTAAAGCTCCATAGATAAGGTCAGTAGACAAGATAAGAGAGTTTTGAGACTTTTCCCTTGCAGAGTATTTCTTCCTGGATTTTTTTTGTCCTTACCTTCATGGATTTGGGCCTCTTTTCCAGAAGGTTTTTGATGATGGCTCGAACTTTCTTAGACAGCGGGGTGTCCACCTCAGGCAGAACGCACTTAGATGATGTTAAAAAAGTACAATAAAGTCAGGTATGTGTTGAGTTATTGTTGCTTAAAAGTAGAGGGACGTGTTTCTCACCATGTTGCCTTGCAGGTGGGCAAGAGAGGGTACGTTAAAGAGGCCCTGGATCACGTCAGGTGGACTCGCCTGGCCCAGCCACAGGAACACGAAGTGGCCGTTCTCCAAAAGGAAGACGCCATTGTCTGTTAGACGCTCTTCCGTGCAGCGCAGTGGAGCAGGTGGAGCCTCAGCGGCGACATCCATGTTGTGCTAAAAGGAAATAGGATGAACTTCGGTCTTTATTTGTTTAGTTTTTTTTCCCCATTTTGTCTTTGCCATACCAGCGGGATGAGGCGCGGGTAGAGCAGCAGCTGAGTGTCCTCCACCCCCATGGCCATGACAGACAGCCTCTGACAAGCTCGATCGTCCATTGACAGCTCAGTGCTCCCGGTCAAGGGGGACGTTTTCATCAGGCTATTCATGTAAACTGGAAACACCTTCATGGCATCTGGCAGGATGAGCTAAACACACGTACACACACGCATTAATGGGAGCGCCCCAAAGTCATAAAAATGCACATTTTTAATACAGTAAATCAGGGTTGTCCAAACTTCTTATTTATTGTCCCGTGGTACATGGTAGAATTAAAATTAAACCAATCCTTCGAGTGTCAGTATGTGGCCCTTGGTGGAAAAAGTTTGGAAACCCCTGCT
The DNA here is from genome assembly GCA_024372805.1 of Oostethus manadensis. Lineage (NCBI taxonomy): Eukaryota > Metazoa > Chordata > Actinopteri > Syngnathiformes > Syngnathidae > Oostethus > Oostethus manadensis. The sequence continues at coordinate 3,434,148 of QODF01000117.1, forward strand.
CTAAACCCTACAACAGGGGTCACCAACTTGTTCAACGCAAGCCACAAGTAGATCTTTGAGACTTTGCCGGTCGACTGCAAGAATATTCAGAAATTATTAAAAAATAAAGTATTATTGCATCACCGCCGTCTCCTCCGGGAGTGTGACCAACAGGCATGCCCGCACGCTTCGCCACGCTACAGGGATGCAACCCGCCAGCTCCAGCCAGGAGCCCAGTCCCCCAAACCCGACCAGAGGTACCAGCGCACACACACTAACTCGCCTCACTCCACAGCATTCACAAGCATGCAGAGGTTGAGATAGATACTTTATTCATCTCCAAGAGAAATTTACTTTTCGAGCAGCTCTCCAAAAATGTCATAATAAACATAATCATTTGATCAGAGAAAAAAACAATAACAGCAAGACGGAAAAGAAGAAGAGAAGAGAAACATAAAAAGTTGAGCAACTGCTCAACAGCATTTACTGCACGTTATTGTGGCTCAAAATCTGCTTTTGCGACGTCTAAATTAAAGCACAGATGTAAATTAATAAATGTGCACATCAGAAAAACCATCGTAGGTCTGTAACGCATCTCCTGGCCCCTCAATCACCCTCTCTCACCCACGACACTGAGGCAACAAGCCGAAAAGAGGTGTATTTTGCTCAGACTTGAAGCCACGAGCATAATCCCGACGAAGATCCACAAAAGTAGGCGTGCCCAAAGTGCAGCCCTGGGACCATCAGTGGACCATGGCTCAAACATAGACCTTGTTCAGGTTCACACTCATGACTAAGGCTCGTGGGCTCAAAAAGGTTGGTGACCACAGCCCTACAATGTGCCTTTCTTATTAAACACATTTTATTTTTACACATCCCTAGGGTTTCTGCAGATTTCAACAAATCACAGTTTTCAAAGGGGAAACGTTTTTAATACCCCGTGGATACCATAATTCTATTTTTGGAGCGAAAAGGCGAGGTTTTTCCACAAATAAAAATCAAACAAATTTTTTTTTAATTTGACCTACAGTGCAGTAGGGAAAATGTTTGGACATACTTTGTCATGCTTTTGATACTTCATATGTTTATTTTGATTTAACAATTTAACATGAAAATCACCATTTATTAAAAAAAAAAAATCCTAAATAAACTGACCTAAAATATGTTTTAGATAAGTGGGTGGGTGTGTGTGCGTGTGTGTGACTAAGGATGCCTTCTAGGAAACTGGGAAATTTCAGCTCTGTCAATAAAATGTCACTACTTGACCAGATGTAAAACAAAATGAAAAAATGACGACTTAAAATAATAAAATCTATACTTTTATTTATTTAGGGTTGCCAACTAATATAAAAATGAAATCAGACTAATCACAGTTTTCAAATTACTTTATCATGATTAATCACCATTTGCTAATATGTCTGAAACATGCCAATTGTTACTGTATTTTATAGAAAAAAGATAAAAGACAGGATAGTATTGTATATACTTGTATGTATTAACAGCTCCAAATGAAGTCAGATGTGCGTCTTACCATGATGAATATAAATTAGTTATTGACAAAATCATTTTTGGCAGCCCTAATTATTTTACCATATTACTGAAGTACTTTTATTATGAATGTATTTTACTTTACACAGCCAGTTCTGCATATTTCCCAATTTTATTGAATGCAGCTGTATGTTAGTAATGTATGTTAGTATGTTACAGGCTGACCTGGCTGGCGACCGAGGCGCTGGCACAGTTTTTTCTGTAGCAGGCCAGCATATGGGCCGTCTGGTTGACCAGAATCTCCCTGATGTTCTTTAACGGCTGATTCAGGATGGCCCGGTAAGCTGATTTGGCGAAGAAGTTGACGAGTGAGTCTGTTTCACAGCTCTTGTAGAGCTCGGACAAGTGCGAGCTGCAGTTGAGGCTGAGGTTGAGGATGCGGAGGCGGCGCTGCCCGCTGATGGTTGTGTAGAGCAAGGCACACTGGGACAGAAGATTATTAGTTTAGAAAAAGAAACACAAAGTAGCTGCTGGGAATTTTTTGCACACACCTGTATGAGAGCGCCTGTGTCCTCGTTGAGTGCGTCATCGTGTTTGAACTCCACCGTCACCGCCTTGTCACAGTCTACCGCCGCCATTTCCACATCGGTGGTGTTCTTCATGTAAATGGCGCCAAAGAAGTCAGTGGCTCTGAAGCCTGTAGGCACACTCACTTTAATACACTACTATTCTGACCACGAACAAAACAGTATTTTTTTTCCCTAGAAATAAGTCTGAAAAAAGATGAGTCATGTTATATTCGAGGTCAAGATTTTTAAAAAGATTTTTACATTTTTACATGTAAATCAGAAAGTGGTGGATTTCTTACCAATCAAAAACATGGGTCTTGAAAAAGAGGGTATGCCAACAGTATGAAAAGTCCCGAAAACATTGAACCACAAATGCTCCATAATACATTCTGTGTTCACTTCACTACAAGATGCACCCTCTTTTTCAAGAAAGTTACTCTAAATTCACTCTAGTGGAAGAAGTCATTGACGCCGCCTGTTGGTTGGTTTGAATGTGTATCTCTCCTGACCCTTAATATAAGACGACCTATCAGACTTTTCTTCTATCGAGGGAAAAATAAAAATTAATAAAAATAAAATAAATTACATCTCAAATACCATCTTAAATTCTGTAAAATCTCAGAGGAACCATAACAAAAAGCCCACAACAAAAACAATAAACCCACAAATGGTATTATTTCTTATGGGAAAGAGTCAGTTTTAGTCTGATATTTCGGACTGGATCAATGACAAAAACACATTATGAGTATAAGAAACCCCTCAATATAAGATGACCAAAAGAGGTTTATATGCTGGTCAATACGTTAATATTACTCACCTGTGCTGGTGCGAACACGCATGATGGCATCAAACCCGATGCTCTTCTGAACTTCCTTTCTCACATCTCGCAGGAAGTGCTCCCCGTCCGTCTCCACCTGACACCATGCAGTATTATAAATAACCAGCAGATGTTTCTGTCTTCACTAGTAAAAAGCTCACCTGGAAGTTGTTATACTTGAATACAGAGCCGCCCGTGTGCGATGGCACGTCTGCCATGGTGGCCACGTCCACATACTGGTTGGGGAAGAGAAAGAGATCCACGCAGCAACCTTGGGCCACGCAGTCCTTGGACAGGTTTTCGTATGTGCCCTTAAGTGGCTGGAATAGAATCTTCTCCTTCTCTGTATTGACCAGCTTTTTGTCGTCCCTGTTCTTGAGCTTGCCGGGAGCCTCAGCGGTGGGCATGGACGAGTGGAAGATGAAGAGTTTGCCGCTGCAGTTTGCTTCCTGCATGGTGAAGGTAAGCAAATGATTAGTTGGATGCACTGGACTTCTACAACAAACAGTGTTCCTGTAATTTCCCCTTCTTGAAGTTGACCTTTAACGCCTCCACACCAGCCTGGATGACAGGAGCATAGACCGTTTCGCTCTCGTTGGTGTCGGCAAACATGTCAGGGATTTGGGTTAGGAGGCTGCCAATAACAAATCACATTAACTTAGTATTTAACCTTTTTAATCATTGTTATTAATATTCTTACTTACTTGCAGATTAGCGCCCTGGATTCCTGAAAGTTGACCAGGAAGCCATCTGGGAGTGGTACGTACATCTCGGCCATGTCAGACACCACCATCATCTGCGGCTGCGACAGGGAGCTCTTGACGTTGTAAAAGTGGAGTGTCTTGTTGTAGGTGACGAAGCCCACCTTCACAAGCGAGCTGTCAGCGCCCTCCTCTCTGGTGAGGATATAATATATGCTTCTATAACAGTGACATTGCATAAAAAACATACTTCACCATCATTGTGATTTCAAGAAATAACTTTCGCAATACAACAAAATGACCATACAACAGTGATGCCCCTTTACTTAAAAATATGTAACTCAACTTAATAATTACAATTGAGAATATAAAATCAAATCAAAATATGGAGTCTCTCTTTCTCTTGGAAATGAATAAAGTATATATCTAATACAAACAATGAATAATTTACAAAAAGTTAATCAATTTAGAAAAATGTATCATTATCTTTTCATCCATTTTCTATGCTGCTTATCCTCATTAGGGTCGCGGGTTAGCTGGAGCCTATTCCAGCTGACTTCAGGCAAGAGATGGGGTACACCCTGGACTGGCTGCCAGTCAATCGCAGGGCAGACATACAAACATTCACACTCACATTCATACCTATGGACAATTTAAATCACCAATTAACCTAACATGCATGTTTTTGGAATGTGGGAGGACACCGGAGTACCCCTACGCACACGCAGAGAACATGAAAACATGCAAACTCTACACAGAGAGGCCCAACAGAGATTTAAACCCAGATCTCTTGACTGTGAGCCCAATATGCTAACCACTCATACACTGTGCAGTCCATTATCAATTTAATTAAAAAAAATGTGAATAAAGTAAATTTAAAAAAATAATACAAAATAAAAAAATTCAAATAGCAGCAATCATAAAAACTACCAAATTAATAAATTCTTATCAAAATTAATTCTATCATTCATTTTCAGTACCACTTGTCATGTACGTGTCACATGAGCGAGTTTGTGGAATGTGTGAGAAAGCCGAGGTACCTAATAAAACCGATGCATGCATGGGGATAACATGCACAGTCCACACAGAGATGCTTGAACAGATATTTGAATCCTTGATTTCCTGTGTCACAGTCCAAACTGGTTCACATCATCGGACATCCCCTGACATTACCATACGTTCGTACCTCGGCAGCATGTCCAGGAGCGTCTTCAGCTCATTACATATTAGTCTGACCAGCCCGCTTTTAATGTTGTTGTAAGACACGTCGACCATGAAGATGTAGGCAGGCGGATTGGCCGGCTTGTTGTTCTGCGGAATCATCATATCAGCATTATTCCCACAAGTTGTCTTGAACACAATCCTCAACGTGGTGCTGACTAATACTGTACAGCGGAACCTTGCCTAGCATTGTTCCAGAATGTCTGTCTTTAACCAAAACGGACGCTAACCGATTAAATTTTTCCCATTAAAAATAATGTACCAGTAATAATGTTCCAATTTACCCATTCCAGAAAGCCAGATATTTAAACACAACACATTTTTGTAGTTTTACAATTATAGTTTTACATGCAGAAATCAATTCCAAATGCATATAAAAACATATAAATGACTTGACCACGGTAAACTGAGGTTCCACTGTACATTAAATTATTGCTTAAAAGACCTTGCAGTAGTCCATGGTGGCCACCATTTCATAGGATCCAAGCGACAGCTCTGCTCTCTCGTACAAGTCCACCCTCCGGCCCATATGGTCGAGGTGTTGGAAGTAGAAGACAGGCACTATGGATAAACAAAATAGTAATGTTTAACCATGCCTTCCATCTACTTTTGATTGCTGTTTGCGTGTAGCACCTTCATTGGTGCAGTTGCAGAAGCCACACTGGTAGCGGCGGCCGCCATCAATAAACTGCATGTAGGGGCACATGTAGGCCTTGCATCGATTGCAGCGGATGGGACCACTTTCACCGTGGTTGACGAGGTACAGCGGTGTCTACTCATGAGGACACAACAATGACATCATGGTGAATTCTATTAGCTTACATCTGAGAAGGTTGACAGCTTAAAATGTGTTTAAAACCTCCTCTCTTCACCTCCAGATGCAGTGTTGGACATTTGAGGGAACACTAACATTGCCTAAAAAGGCATATGCCATGAGGCCAGCAGCAAGAGAAGCATTTAGGATGCAGAAGGAGGTAGTACATCTGTGTCATGACATCCAGTACAAGTGAACTATTGATTTATGGTGACTGCATCATGTCAAGAAATTTGATATGGACCTTGTATTGGAGTTTTTTTACTCAATTGCAGAAATTGACAGGCATCTATTAGGAGTTTTCATTTGCACATACAGTATTACCATGTTCCCACATGCGGAAACATATTATTGTATTTCTGAATATATGTCTTGTACAATTTTTGTACTGGTGTTTATTTACTCAAATGCAGAACGTGTCAGGCATCTCTTAGGGTCTTGTACCTAAACATTTTACCCTAACGACATAAATATATGGTGACCAATAATTATATATATATGATGACCCATTCATTCATCCATTAATTCATTTTCTATACCGCTTATCCTCATTAGGGTCACAGGTATGCCGGAGCCTATCCCAGCTGACTTTGGGCGGGAGGCGGGGTACACCCTGGACTGGTCGCCAGTCAATCGCAGGGCACACATAGACAAACAAAGACATACAAGCATTCACACTCACATTCATACTCTAATGGACAATTTAGGGTCGCCAATTAACCTAACATGCATGTTTTTGGAATGTGTGAGGAAACCGGAGAAAACCCACGCACGCACGGGGAGAACATGCAAACTCCTCCAAACTCAGAGATACCCAACGAAGATTCGAACCCAGAACCTCCTGACTGTGAGGCCAACATGCTACCCATTCATCCACCGTGCGGCCTATGATGACCCAATTTTGGTAAAATATGTTTGGACAAAATCAAAACCAAAAAAATTTAATATTGACCACAATATAACACAATTCTAAATCTAAGATAACCTATTTTTCTGAAGACCCATTTTCGAAAAATAGTTTTCCAGACAAAATCAAAGAAAACTACATTATTGTACTGACCCAAATATAAATAGATCCGTAACGTAAGACAACACCTCTTTTTCTAGAATTGTTTTTCGGAAAGCCCACAATGGCTGATTAAGCAGGGGAAACTATGACATCTTTTTAAAAATGTTTTTAGATAATGATGAATATTGTTTATCAGAATATTCTCAGCTGCTACAGAATAAATTCTAGACTCCAGGTTTGGAGTTATAAGGAACCCTTCGTCACTTAAGCCTTACCTGCACTTGGTCCTGCTCTCTGCATACTTGGGGTCGCCGCTACACCCCCACTATGCCAAGACGTAACAATCGTAGAGTTTTCATACTGAGCTCTAATGGCCACTATTTCCCATGTTATTTTCAGACTTTGGTAGATAGTTCTCCTCAGATGACCTGTGTTTTGTCAGGTTGTCGCATCACATTTCCGCTTTTGACTACCGCAACAGTTTCAGAGCAAATGAGACAAAGCGGTTTGGTGGTGAATTCTGCAAGAATGAACATATATACAGTAGGTTCGTCCATTCACTTTTAAATGTCTGGTTTTCTCAATCAACGGTTCTTAGCAAGAGCAAGATATGGTTCTCATTTGCTCAGCAAGTAAACAAACAATTTCCTTAGCTCATTTTGAGTAACGTGACCAAACTGCTGTCACGTAACCGTAATACTTGACGCAGACTGCCGCTGTGATTGGTTCGCAAGCATGGTTATGTTATTATATTTCCCATTCACTGTAATTGGTCACGGGTCTGTAAAGGGCTATCATTGAGTCCAGATCCAGACTGTGGATTGGTGATGGCTGGTATAGAGTATATCCACGTTTTTGTCATTGAACAGGTCTTGAGAAAGACGGTCCCTCTTAAAATCAGAGTCGTCTTATCTGAAGGTCAGTATGACAAACAACTTATCAGCAAATGGTGGTACCATTTGGGGAAAAAACAGTCTTACCTCGTTCTTTGGCAAGCTGGCAAACGGTTTGACGATGCATGCCAAGGGCACCTGGCACTGTTTGGCTAGATCGGAGGTGCATGGCAAGGAGTAGGTGGTGCAGCGCAAAAACCTGGGACTGGCATTGCCTATAGTCAATCAAATGTATTTATTAAATTATATATAAAATTTAGAGTGAGACACAACAGAATAATGTTAGCGGCATAATACCTTGGTCCTGCACTGTGAAGTTGGTGGTGACTAAAGGTGGAACTTGTCCTCTCATGTTGGTACTAAAAACTTGTCCTCCATATTTGGCTTGGTCATCCTCAATGACTTGAATCTGGGGGGAAAAAAGATATGAATTAACATTTTATAGCACAAATTTCAGCCCGACCGATTTATTTCCGGTCTGATTATGATGTAACACCGAATCATCAGCATCGGTGAATATGTAACCGATATATTAACTTTATTTGCTGCCGGATATTCTGTCGCTACGTTCCTATGTTCCTCCCTGTGCTGCTCCCTGCCCGAGTACCTGGCCCCTCCTCCTCACACACAGATGGAGAAGTGAGGTGCCACTCTGTCATCTAACGCATTCTCAACTGGAGAAACAGTGAAAGAAACTGCATTTTTTTACACCCTGGTAAGCTGTGACTGTATAAAACAATATAACACTACACTTCAGTGCCACACTGTCAGGGCCCGTCAAGGAAAACATTCCACTTTTTGTCACGGAAGTTTTAAAAAGCGTATTACTATGCTTTACCATTGTGTAAGTTTCATCTCTGTGAGATAAACAAAGATAGACATGTCCACCATTGTCTAAGACTATTATACAGCATTTTAAAGTGAAATGAAGATATGTGCCGATATACAGAGTGTCCCACTTCACTTTATACTTCCCTGCACAATTTTCTGGGGCTCATACTTTCACAAGTTATCTTAATTTTCATTAAAATCATTTTGAAAATGTTCTAGCTAATGTATGTAGTTGTAAATTGATATATTGCATGTTTTGAAAGCAGCTACATTGTTACATAAAATGTAGTTTTGTCCCTTGTATTAAGTCTAGTAATGTGATGTTTTGATTATTTCTTTTTTTTTTGTTGTCAACTTGTTCACTTTTTAATGTTTGCTTTGGCATTTGGTTTTGATCTGTTTGCAAATATTCAGTGACTGTATATTAAACTTTCAATAGCCAGTAAATATGACTAATTGATATTGGTAAGATATTTTTGTGAATAAGCCTTTTATAAACACATAATGTATTAGTTGAGTCTATATATTATCACTTTCAGCCAAATGCAACCACTTGTTTTTATTTTAAAATGGTCAATTATAGTATCAAATTCTAGGCTAATTACCAAAATGCACTAAATGTATACTGTATATTTTCATTTCACAGGCAGAGGTGTGAGAGTAAGATGTCGAGCCACTTAAAAACAACTCAACAGGCCTTAGATACAACATCTGCAGTGCATGAATTCTGGTGTACGCACAGTGCTGGGAATGGAGTCCAGGTCCAGTTTCTTCTGAGGAGGACCAGTAGGGAATCCCCCAGGTCCTGGATGGGGTCCTGCCACGTGGCCTCCAAATGGACCTAAATGCAAACAAAAGGCATGACAAAGGATTGTAACCACCTAAGGTATGCTTCAAAAGCATTATGTGTCTTACCATGAAACAAACACATTTGGGTACCAGTGATGGCAAAGCCATAATCATAGAGCCGTAAATGGAGCTCATTCTGACATTTTATCCAGCGAGTGCACACAAAATACTCTTAACACCTTCCTTACTAGTCCTTTCATGATAACAAATTTTGCTGGATGATAATCGTCCTACTAATTATTGCCAATAGACAATATTGTTGTTAACATTATTTTGAGACCATTTTTTTCATGACTGTAGTAATAATATATAGCATAATAGTGCTTTAAACTTGAATTTCTGAAGAGTATTTAACACAGTACCGGTAAATGAAATGTCGAGAGCTTTTAATTAAAATTAATTAAGCAAAAAATATAATAAAATAAACAAACCGAAAAGACAGCTCCCTCTCCCCCCATGAAAATATGTGTCTCTATTAGCAAAAATTAAATGAAAATCAAAATCAATCACACTTTTGAATCAGTGTCACTTTTGTTATTGTCTGAATATTGAAAAAAAAATGCAGAAATAACCCTGAAATACTTAGTTTAGAGTAAGTATAGTTTAAATCAGATGTCAGCTAATTTGCAAATACATTTCTCTGTGAAGTATGTTGTCAACGTTTTATGAAGTGTATGGTTTCATCAGAGTACATAATTTGGATGTTGCACTTTGGAAATCACAGCAGCAGAAATGTAACTTCCACCGTTTTGTATTATTTTTTCACTGTGTTGTCAAAAAATGCGCAAACGGGTGGGTATTGACATCCGAGGGTGTTTTATGCACAACACCCATCCTTTAGTTTAATGATATAGTGGTTAGCTATTTATTTTTGTACAATGAAACCCTCGGTTTTTAAACGCTTCCATTTTCAATCAACCATCTATTTTCCACGCCGCTTGTCCTCACTAGGGTCGCGGGGGCATGGTGGAGCCTATCCCGGAGAGAGGCGGGGTACATCCTGGGCTGGTCACCAGCCAATCTCAGCCCCCATTTTCATATGATTCCGTTTTCAACTAACTGGGTCAAAATTTTGACTTGGTTCTCACATGCAGACTTGGTGATCGTACAATGTTGCACGTTGTAAAATGGTTTTATTTTACCTTCTGGCATGATGAATGTTGTGGTATAAGTAAAGATGTGGACAAATGTAACTTGCTTGTTTATATACAGTATTTGTATTATATTGTTACGAAAAAATTATTTTTATTCTTTTCTATGGAAAAAATTGCTTATACATTTCAGTTTTCATCTGACATTTTGGAACAAATTAGTAACAAAAACAAAAGTATGTATTTTAAGTTAATATACGTGCTTGCTTTTTGCACATATCAAAGCGTTGTGGCTGTTTTGGGGGAATAACACAAAATATACAGTTACCGTACCTGCTTGCTGTGGGTATCCAGGTGCACCCACAGACCCAGGACCGGGCTGCTGAAGCCCTCCAGAACCACCAGAATGAGGACTTGGTGCTCCAGGGAAAGGTTGACCCATCGGAGGACTGCCCATCGGAATGCTTGGATGTGGGGCCATCTGGGGTGGCTGCATCTGGGGTGGCTGCATGTGGGGCGGCTGCATGTGGGGCGGCTGCATGTGGGGTGACTGCGATCCCAGGGTTATCTGAGGTGGAGGGGGTGCACGGAAAGGCTGCTGGAGGCTTGCTGAAGACGGGGGGTTCTGCAGCAATGGTCCTGGAGCTTCAACAAGGAAAATAGGGGCTCATTACCAAAGTTGTTGACCATCCATCCATCCATTTTCCACCGCTTATCCGGGTCCGGGCCGCGGGGGCAGTAGCTTCAGTAGGGCAGTCCAGACTTCCCGGTCCCCAGTTACCTCTTCCAGCTCCATCGGGAGGACACCAAGGTGTTCCCAGGCCAGCTGTGAGACATAGTCCCTCCAGCGTGTCCTAGGTCTTCCCGGGGGCCTTCTCCCGACATGGCAAGCCCGAAACACCAGGCGCCCAGGAGGCATCCGGACTAGATGCCCGAGCCACCTCAACTGGCTCCTCTCGATGTGAAGGAGCAGCGGCTCTACTCTGAGCTCCTCCGGGATGGCCGAGCTCCTCACCCTCTCTCTTAGGGTGAGTCCAGCCACCCTACGAAGGAAACTCATTTCCGCCGCTTGTATCCGCGATCTCATTCTTTCGGTCATGACCCATAACTCATGACCATAGGTGAGGGTGGTGAACATAGATCGATCGGTAAACAGAGAGCTTTTCCTTCCGGCTCACCTCTCTCCTTACCACGACGGTCCGGTACAGTGACCGCATTACTGCAGATGCTGCACCGATCCGTCTGTCGATCTCACGCTCCAACCTTCCCTCATTCGTGAACAAGAACCCGAGATACTTGAACTCCTCCACCTGAGGCAAGACCTCACTCCCAACCCGGAGGGTACAGTCCACCCGTTTCCGACTGAGAACCATGGCCTCGGATTTGGAGGTGCTGAGTCTCATCCCAGAAGCTTCACACTCAGCTGCAAACCGCTCCAGTAAACGCTGAAGGTCACAGCCTGATGAGGCCATAAGGACCACATCGTCTGCAAATAGCAGAGACGAGATCCTAAGGTCACCAAGCTGGACTCCCTCAACACCTTGACTGCGCCTAGAAATTCTGTCCATGAAGATTATGAACAGAATCGGTGACAAAGGGCAGCCTTGGCGGAGGCCAACGTTCACCGGAAACAAGCTCGACTTACTGCTGGCAATGCGAACCAGGCTCCTGCTTCGATTGTACAAGGACCGAATGGCACGTAGAAGCGGACCATCAATCCCGTACTCCCGGAGCACCCCCCACAGGACACCACGAGGGACACGGTCGAATGCCTTTTCCAGGTCTACAAAGCACATGTAGACCGTTGGGCAAACTCCCACATACTCTTGAGTACCCTTGCAAGGGTGTAGAGCAGGTCCAGTGTTCCTTGACCGGGACGAAAACCACATTGCAGCTCCAGTAACCGAGGTTTGACTAACGGTCGTGCCTTTCTCTCCAGCACCCTGGAGTAGACTTTCCCAGGAAGGCTGAGGAGTGTGATCCCCCTATAGTTAAAACACACCCTCCGGTCACCCTTCTTAAAAATGGGGACCACCACCCCGGTCTGCCAGTCCAGAGGTACTGTTCCTGACTTCCATGCAATGTTGTAGAAGCGTGTCAACCAACACAGTCCTCCAACATCCAGAGCCTTGAAGAATTCCGAGCGGAACTCGTCTACCCCCGTAGCATTGCAACTGGGGAGTGATTTAACTACCCCAATTACCTCAGCCACGGTGATAGAACTGTCCACGTACGTATCCTCAGACTCTGCTTCCTCTATGGAAGGCATGTCAGTAGGATTGAGAAGGGCCTTGAAGTATTCCTTCCACCGACCAACTATATCCACAGTCGAGGTCAGCAAGCCCCCGTCCGCACTGTAAACAGTGTGAACTGGGGGCTGCTTCCCCTTTCTGAGGTGTCGGACGGTTTCCCAGAACCTCTTCGAGGCCGACCGAAAGTCGTGCTCCATAGCCTCACCAAACTCCTCCCACACCCGAGTTTTTGCCTCGACCAAGTTGTTGACATGTTTGATAAATTAAGGATATCTTACCATAGTTGCCCATGTTCATTGTACTCATCTGATTGGTCAGTTCCATGGCTGGAGACGGGGCTGAAGAGGCCATGCTGTTGTACGCTGTGGATGGTAGCGGTTGTCCGTAAGCAGCAGGGTACCTCAGGTATAGCAAATCACTTGATCAATTCCTCAGTCAATTGAAAAATTTATGAATGAATATATTTTTACTTCCACTTACCTTTGTGGGTGAGCCCCATTCTGCTGGTTGTTTATACTGGAAGGAGTGGACACTGGAGGTGGCAACACTGGTGATTTCATCCCACCTAGCACATAGTAAGGATTTTATTTTTTAGTATTTAACCTTGTTAAACCTGTCACAGACAAGTGACAATAAAAAGATAGTGTCCTTGTTGATCTCACTACCACATCGTGTCTTTACAAAAAGTCACGTCTTTGTGTTAACACTTTGAGGAGCAAGCGGTGAGTGGAAAAATAGACATTTTACAAGCGTATTAATTACTTGTGGTTTTTCAATAAGGATTTTTAATTTACTAAAAACTAAAATAATATTACGTTTAAACTGTTACTGACACACGTATTTTCATTTTTCTATTTGAGAATTTGACTTATTAGAGAATTGCACTTCTTGTTTTGTTTTTTTCAAAATGATTAATGCTGTTGTGGCCGATGCTAAACTGTTTTATGTTTGCATTTTCTTACTTTACTGTACCCAAAATTACCCAAACAGTCCCCTAAAAAACATGGTACATCACTTTGGGATAACGTTTACGCCCCTAGTGAATTTACTATTGCATCTGAAAGTTTTCTTGCAGCTCGTTGGTTGGGTACCCCTGCGCTATCTTAAACGGTCGATACTCACCTGTCAGAGATGCTTGGAAAGTGGGTGGTGCTCCTCCTCCATAGTGTCCATAATGGGGTTGCGCGGGACCAGGCCCAAAGCCACTTTGGTATCCCCCTATGCCCGGCTGGGCCTGGGAGTAAGGGGGTGTGGCAACATAACCCTGTTGACTCATTTGTATGCTCTTCTCATACCACAATAATTGGGTTTCTGGACAGTCTGTAGGAGGCAGAAAGTCAGTTGTGAAAGTGTAATGACCTAAATAATTTATTTACTCACACATGATGACCTCATGCAATAATATGCACACAACATGGACCTTTGAGATGCTGGTAGGAAGCAGATAAGATTATCTTTGAAGTTGCTATCTAAATAGGAGTCTAGCATGAATAATAGGTATGTGCTTGATGACATTTTCTGGACACGCAACACCTTTATTGTAAATATAGTACGTTGCATTTAGTTACTCATGGTTCCATTTTTTTCAGGATAATTGCCACGTCAAAGATTGTTATGGCGCATACAACCTGTCTAAACGAATAAATCATATTACATAAACGTCATTATGTTTCCAATTACATTATACAAAATGCTAAACGTTGTGCAATTTAAGATACTAGGCTAGCCAGCTAGATCGTTAATAACAAACCTATTACAGTATCGTGACGTAAACAAAGTGTCCAATGCGACCGTTACTATAATTATTATAAAGTGACAAGTAAATATTGTTTATATGTGTATATATATATATATATATATGCTGTTATTTACCTGTATGGTAGGGTAGAGCTCGCTTGGTCTTTTGGTTGCAGGGAATGTAGAGTGCCACGTCAAACTCCTCCAAAGCGCCGGTCTGTGTGACGTATGAGAAAAAAAAGGGTGGAGGGAAACTTCCTACCAGCATTCCGTTTCAAAATAAACAACACTGAAGCCGTCAGTAGTCTTTTAATAGCCCAAATAAACCTTAAACACGCATAAAATGTATACTCCTACACTATATAGGCTTTTTGAATACAACACGTTATTTATTCAATTTTAAAACCAGAGTAAATGTTGTAAGAGGTGCTTTTATTTCGACGGGCCATTTTTATTCCGTCTTTACTGAATATATTTCGTTTACTTTGCTGCTATGAAACAGTACGCATGCGCAGAACAGTCCACACGCGTCACCACCGTGGGCCTAAATTACATTGTAGCTCGTTTTAAAAAAGAAAAATAAAATATACAAATTCCGACTAATAAAATACGACTAATGTAATACAACAAATAAAAACTATTTAACTAAAAACTGTTTTCCATCCATCCATCCATTTTCCTCCGCTTATCTGGGTCCGGGACGCAGGGGCAGCAGCTTCAGTAGGATAGTCCAGACTTCCCGGTCCCCAGCGACCTCTTCTAGCTCCATCGGGAGGACACCAAGGCGTTCCCAGGCCAGCTGTGAGACATAGTCCCTCCAGCGTGTCCTAGGTCTTCCCGGGGGCCTTCTCCCGACTGGGCATGCCCGAAACACCTCACCAGGGAGGCGCCCGGGAGGCATCCGGACTAGATGCCCGAGCCACCTCAACTGGCTCCTCTCGATGTGAAGGAGCAGCGGCTCTACTCTGAGCTCCTCCCGGATGGCCGAGCTCCTCACCCTATCTCTTAGGGTGAGTCCAGCCACCCTACGAAGGAAACTCATTTCCGCCGCTTGTATCCGCGATCTCATTCTTTCGGTCATGACCCATAACTCATGACCATAGGTGAGGGTGGGAACGTAGATCGATCGGTAAACAGAGAGCTTTGCCTTCCGGCTCAGCTCTCTCTTCACCACGACGGTCCGGTACAGCGACCGCATTACTGCAGATGCTGCACCGATCCGTCTGTCGATCTCACGCTCCAACCTTCCCTCACTCGTGAACAAGAACCCGAGATACTTGAACTCCTCCACCTGAGGCAAGACCTCACTCCCAACCCGGAGGGTACAGTCCACCCGTTTCCGACTGAGAACCATGGCCTCGGATTTGGAGGTGCTGAGTCTCATCCCAGAAGCTTCACACTCAGCTGCAAACCGCTCCAGTAAACGCTGAAGGTCACAGCCTGATGAGGCCATAAGGACCACATCGTCTGCAAATAGCAGAGACGAGATCCTAAGGTCACCAAGCTGGACTCCCTCAACACCTTGACTGCGCCTAGAAATTCTGTCCATGAAGATTATGAACAGAATCGGTGACAAAGGGCAGCCTTGGCGGAGGCCAACGTTCACCGGAAACAAGCTCGACTTACTGCTGGCAATGCGAACCAGGCTCCTGCTTCGATTGTACAAGGACCGAATGGCACGTAGAAGCGGACCATCAATCCCGTACTCCCGGAGCACCCCCCACAGGACACCACGAGGGACACGGTCGAATGCCTTTTCCAGGTCCACAAAGCACATGTAGACTGGTTGGGCAAACTCCCACATACCCTCGAGTACCCTTGCAAGGGTGTAGAGCTGGTCCAGTGTTCCGCGACCGGGACGAAAACCACATTGCAGCTCCTCTAACCGAGGTTCGACTAACGGTCGTACCCTTCTCTCCAGCACCCTGGAGTAGACTTTCCCAGGAAGGCTGAGGAGTGTGATCCCCCTATAGTTGGAACACACCCTCCGGTCACCCTTTTTAAAAATGGGGACCACCACCCCGGTCTGCCAGTCAAGAGGTACTGTTCCTGACTTCCATGCAATGTTGTGGAGGCGTGTCAACCAACACAGTTTCTCCAACATCCAGAAAAATGTTTTGGAAAAAATAATTTAAATGAAGTACAATTTTATGTAAATATGAAGAAATATGAATTCATTTAATGTAATTAAATACAATAAAATACATACAAATAAAACAAACGTGCTTCTAAATGATATCAAAACATACATAACAATTGTACGAAGAAAAAAAAAAGAGATCAGAATAAAATACGTAAATGAATTTTAACTGTAAATTATTCATTCATTCATTTTCTATGCAATCACCCTCACTAGGATCGCTGGGGTACGCCACGCCACGCTGACTTCGGGCGAGTCTGGTCGCCAGCCAATCACAGGGCATATATTTGCGTACTAATATGCACAAATATGAATAAATGTAATTTATTTAAACCTTTAAGAGATCCTGGGCTTCAATTTTGATGTTATAGTTTTGATGATGGCCGCGCAGTGGTTAGCATGTTGGCCACACAGTCAGGGGGTTTGGGTTCAAATCTTTGTTGGGCATCTCTGTGCGGAGTATGCATGTGTGCGAGGGTTTTCTCCGAGTACCCCGATTTCCTCCCACATTCCAAAAACATGCATGCTAGGTTAGTTGGCGACTCTAAATTGTCCATAGGTATGAATGTGAGTGTGCATTTTTGTTTGTCTGCCCTGCGATTGCCTGGCTGATTGACCCTGCTTCCCGCGCAAAGTCAGCATCCACCAGATGGTGCTATTTTTTTCCCATTCAAAGCATGTTTGCAAGCAAACACCTCACCATTTACTTTTTTCTTCCTTGCTACTTAAATGATGAAGTATGTGTCTCTGTTGTCGTAAGGGTGTGTATTTAAAAAACTGCACGTTACTTTAGCTTAGTTTTTTTATTTTAAAAAACTGTGGCGTTGGGTAAATATACTTACTTTTAATGCGTTGAAATGTCCAAAATATAAATAATGGTGAAGTAGTTTTAAAAGATTTTCTTATTTAAAGTGGGAGGGAAAGGCTGTTTTGTGGAAACATATGTTTATAGTCACGGGAGCTTTGATGATGAGTTTTTGTTAATCCTTCTTAGGGCCTAATAATAATAGTAATCATCATCATCATCTTCAATCTTTTATAATGATGATGATAACTATTAATGCAGTATATGATAGCAGTTTTGGGAAGCTGACCTTTTTGGTTGCATGAGTAAAGTGTGTGACTGAACTTTAAGGACCTCTTAAATATAATAAAACAAAAAAATGTTACTTTTGCTCCAAACTATTCACATGTAGTGGCGAGCACTGCATTGGACATCCATCTCTGTAACCCCACCCCTTCTTTCTCCTCAGGTGGGCTGGTTCTTTTTTGTTGTGATGTCACCAAGCAGACTGGACTGATCTCAGATGGTGGGGATTCAGAAGAAGCACTGGTGAGAAGGGGTGGTTCCTGTCTTGTAAAATGCTGTTTATTTGCCCGATTGCCTGACTGACTTTGGATTTGCTCTGCAGTGGTTCATGCAGACAGCATGGGAACCGGGGAGTACATGTGCATCACTTTAGAAGGTGGGGCGCCTTGGGGGTTCACTCTGAGGGAAGGACAAGGGGGAGCATCGTTAATGGTTTCCCAGGTAACTATCTTTCATTCAATACTTTTAAAATGAATTCAGTGTCAAGGTCTTGTTGTTGGTTTTGCATGCCTTGGCTGTGTTTTGGTGCAAGATTCCTTACAACCCTTATATGGTCAATGCCGAGGTGGAAGAGGAAAAGCCAGTATGATCTGTTATCACTCAAAAGCCGACAAGAAAAGCTAACGTAAAAGTATGTGTGTTATGCAGGGAATGAATTGTGTCCACTTAAAGCGTTGCTGGCATTGAAGTAATAAAAAGTACAAGGCATTACAGCCTCACAGCCTGACGGATCCTTTTGTCCTTATAAGGAAAGTTGTGTTTTTTGCCCCTCTCTTGACCTGTGTACAAATTTGATGAGGTCATTTTATATTTATTTTTTAAACCCACAAGCCTCCTAGTTTAATGGTGATAAATGATGCACCTTTTTACATTGTTTTGAAAGCTGGAGGATACAAAAACAACACATTGTTCTTTAAACAAGAGGACCCTTGTGAGCCTAACAGTATACCATGGCAACCTGATGAAGTAAAATGCCATCACTTTTTTTATTCAGTGGAGTAACCAAAGGGCTTCTTTCATGACCAGTGTCAGAATGCAGGGAAGCAAAAGCCCTAATTTGCAGAAAGAGTGACTTGTTTCACTATCTATTATTTTTGCATTTTGTTTAAAAAGAGCAGAAGTTTATCTTTATATGTAAAAGTACAATTGCTTGATGCTACAAAGGCAGAGTGCACGAAACCCAGGAAGCATGTTATTGTATGACACTGCCCATATAATGCATTTGTAGTCAAAGTTGAAAACTTTTTTTAATCCTTTTTCCACATTTAATAAATATATGAATATACAGTATAAAACCATGTGGCCCTCAGTCAGAAGTTTGGACATCCCTGATGTAATATATGACAGCATTGATGTAATGCAGATTTTTTACTTTTCTTGACCCATTTGTGTTGTTTTGGCTGCAAGGGGAAACATCCTTTTTTGGAGCAGAGATGTAGTCTGTAGCCTTATAAGGCCCATGTGGATGGAGTCAGCTCATAAAATACATTTTATATATAAGACAGCTTGTTTTGTTATGGTGGGTGTGGCTTATTTTAGGCTCTGTCATGGGCGCGTGTGCTTATAAAGCAGTAAAGTAACTGTCATTTATTTAGTTTTGCATGTTTACCTGTCGAGCCAGTGCTTTACCAACATAGTGAGGAGTGGCATGCTTCACTGTTTTTGTTTTACCATCTTTTTTGCAATAGGTTCTAAAAGACAGCGGCGCACCCCCGTCCTTTACAATGCTTACCTCTCAACCTTTAGGAAACGCTCTTTTTCCTGTTGCTCTCCCGTTGTGACCGGTACTGCAGGTCACAATGCTGACAGCATCCACGCTTAAGCTACAAACAGTGGTGCCACCGAGAATTTTAAAAAATTACATTGGGGTCCCCCACCCCGTTTTTATTAATTTTTTTGGTGCCCCTGGCATTAATGGGCCTTTAGAATTGTCCTAACTTAACCCCCCCTATATGTTGCCCCTGCGTACAAAGCGCAAAAGTATTGCTTGTGTTTTAATTAACTGCATAATTTTACTGCATAATTTTATTTGTACAGGATTTATGCTTATTTGAATCCTTTATTAATGAGGGGACAGCAGGAAGCAATTACAAGGCAACAAAACTATCCATCACCGGAATAACTGCCCTTTTAAACAAATCCAATCTGAAACACCATCCATCCATCCATTTTCTTCCGCTTATACGGGTTTGGTTGGGTGCAGTAGGAAGACTTCTAAGTCTCCTGCCACCTCATCCAGTTCCACTGGGAGGACACCAAGGAGACCAAGACCTCACTTCTAACACAGAGGGTGCAATCCTCCCTTTTCGGACTGAGAAACATGGAGGTGCTGAGTCTCAGAAGCTTCACACTGATCTGCAAACTGCCCCAGTAAACGATGCAAGCCTGATAAAGAGGTAAAAAGTCCACTTCATGTCAAAATTTAATTGACTGACCGATTGACTGATGTGTCTAATTGAACTAGTCAAAGGTCACAGGTGTGGCTAACCAGGTGACATCATAACAGGGTGACATCATCATCAAGCGTCGCCATACTACCGGAAGTAGTAAAAAAAGTAAAGTGCCAGAAGTTAATGAAAGATGAATAATTACTTGTATTTTTTATTAAATACAATTATATATTACAGAAATTAAAAATAGATCATTGAATATTGCATAAAGCACGCAACAGCGCCATCTTGTTGCAAGTCACGTAAATGTCATAACCACGCGACGCCATATTACCGGAAGTGAAGGTAAGCATTGATCAAAGCGGCCAAAGTTAATGAATGAATTAATGATTACTTTTATTTTTAATTAAAATAATATAAAAGACTTATATATTACACTAATTAAAAATATATTTTGGAATAATTCAGAACCCACGTGGAAGCGCCATCTTTTTTTTTTTTTAGCTAATTGTCCTTAGCTTCTCTGAGACCGGATGTGTGTGTGCGCACGCGTGTGAGTAATGCCTCCCTGTAAGGCCCCCACCCCATCCTTCCTCTGTTGGACCCCCTCCACTCCCTGGCCTATCTGTCTGACCCCCCCCCGTCGGTATGTAGCTAGTTGGTCAAGAATATGAACATTATTTCAATTATTTCGTATTTCAAATTTAAAAATCAGGCAATGTCATTATTACTTTATAGGTCCTCCGTTCGTTTGTGGCGTCCGTTGGGTCTAAACTGGCCGATTACATGAGGCATTTGAGTCTATTCACAGATTTTCCCACCCCCATCACGCCCCCGATCATGTGAATATCGTCTAACAAATGATCTAAGCATGAACGATCATGCAGACTTCGGCGGTTATTCCTTCATTAATGTCCAAGGTGTGTCATGCGGTATGTTCTGTTTGAACTATGAATAAGTTGACTCATAGCGTCACAGTCATGCGGACTTTGGCGGTTATTACCTAATTAAAGCCTCGAATGTCTCTTTTGAAAAGTATGATGGCATGTGACTGTCATATGACAGGTCATTAGATCGATGACACAAACAGATATGCAATAAAGTAAAAGTGTGTGCTTGAGTGAGTGTGTGTGTATGTGTGGTTTAATTTGCAAACCCTGTATAAAATATATGTATATTTTATCTTTTTTTTCATGTATTGCACCTGTTTTGACTGGTTTATTTATTCAGACCATAATACATTTTGTTTTATTTTAATTATTTATTACTTATGGCTGATGTTTCCATCAGGCCTCCACCTTCTTGTTAGTTACTTTTTCTACAATAGTTACCATGACTATTTGCTGGCTGGATAACTCTGCTGGTAGCACTTCTGGGTTATGGTGCAGGCGCAGGGTGTTTAAAACCCGGTCAGGGCACTCGGTAACGTCAGCCTTCCAACTGTGTATGTTTTGTCTAGAAGAAGACAAACCAATGGCTTCCTTTCTCAAGGTCCAGCACCTTTCCTCTCCAACACCACTGATACAATGGCATGCATGTTTGTCAGCCGCCTAGCTTACTGGTATCACCCCAGATTCTTGGCGCAGGGTGTTCAAAACTTTGTCAGGGCACTCTAAAAGTTGGGCTTCCAACTGTGTTTCCTTTTGTGTAGAAAAACACCAACCAATGACTTACGTTCTCAAGGCATCTTTCATGACCATCACCACCGATACAATATCACAAGTGTTTGGCAGCTGCCTAGCTTGCAGGTAGTGCTGCAAGTTCATAGTGCAGGGGATTGAGGTTCAAAACCCAGTCAGGGACTCTCAACAAGTGGTATGGAGGTGCTTTCCCAGGTGGTCATCTTCTGAAAATCTGCATAACGTCAAGTTGGTTGAAGTCCTAAATTTTTTTTATTTGTTAAAAGATTTAAAAACCAGCTGCCTGAGTCACTTTCCACACACACACAACAACAATCCCCACTTTTACGCACATCCTCCTCCTTTTACGTTGACTCTCTCTGAGGCTGATCTCTGAGGCACATCATTCCCTAAACTTTCCCTATGCTGATTTCTGAAGTGGAGTTCTTTCATTGTCTTCACCGTCGTGGGTGGGCGTGCACACACCCCCACGATGGCGAAGATGATGAAAAAGCACCACTCCACCTGATCTCTGCTCCTAGCCATGGTCCCTATCCCCATTGTGCCTCATCGATTGACAACTGGGGAATCAACTCCCTACCACTTGTTGAGCGAGCCTGACCGGGTTTTAAACCGCGAACCCCTGCACCATGAATCGGCGGTGCTACCAGCGAGTTAGGCAGCTGGCAAACAAGCCGGATATTGTATCAGTGGTAATGATTGAGAAAGGTCTGTCTTTTCCTAGACAAAGAAAGGACAGTTGGAATCTCAACATTTCCATCTGCACCAAGCAGGTTTTGAACCCCAGGTATCTTGTACTATATACCAGTTGTGCTATCCAGCTGACAAACAGTCATGGTATTGTATTGGTTGTGATGATGACAAAAAAGATGCTCACCTGAGAAAGGAAGCCATTGGTTTGTATTTTTATAGACAAAACATGTACAGTCGGATGCCCAACATTACCATCTGCCCCAATCGGTTTTTGAACACCCTACGCCATAACCCAGAAGTGTTACCAGCAGGAGTTAGCCAGCACTCATTGTATTGTGTTGGTGGTGATGACGATCTAGAAAAATATCAATGAAGTTGTCTGTACTTTTTTAGACATAAAACAATACAAGTGGTTGGATGCCCAATCTTATCAGGAACCCACGCAGGTTTGGAACACATAGTGACTGCACCAAGAGCTGCTGGTCCTACCAGCAGAGCTAGTCAACATAGTTGCTGATGGAGCCTGTAGATATAAATCGTCTTTTTCTAGAAAAAAAAATCACAGCCAAAAAGTTGGATGCCTGATGGTACTATCTGCCACAATCAGGTTTTAAATACCCCTTGATCAGGTGAAGACAGTATTCTGAAGGGGTTTTGAACCCCAGTTCTCTTGCATTAAGACTCAGTGGTGCTTTCACCTGACTGGCATACACACCTGATACGGTGTTGTTGGATTCACTTGAAATGAGACACATGGCGGTACATGCCCGAGAAATCCCAAGGGCTGAAGGAAACCAATCTGGAGAAAGCTTATGACAGGGTGCCCAGAGAGGAACTGTGGTATTGTATGAGGAAGTCAGAAGTGGCAGAGAAGTATGTTAGAGCAGTGCAGGACATGTACAAGGACTGTCAGGCAGTAGTGAGGTGTGCTGTAGATGTGACAGAGGAGTTCCGAGTGAAGGTGGGACTCCATCAGGGATCAGCTTTGAGCCCCTTCTTGTTTGTTGTGATATGTAGCGAGAGCAGGGAACAGGTGGAGGAGAAGAGTTTATGGTGAAATGAAGCATTCATAGCAAACCCAGGACGTACCGCGTGACACACCTTGGACTTTGTTCATTCATTCATTTTCTATGCCGCTTATCCTCATTAGGGTCACAGGTATGCTGGAGCCTATCCCAGCTGGCTTTGGGCAACAGACGAACACAGGTAAAATATAGATATACAAACATTCACACTCACATTCATACCTATGGACAATTTAGAGTCGCCAATTAACCACCTTGGACATTAATGAAGTAATAACCGCCGAAGTCTGCATGATCGTTCGTGCTCAGATCATTCGTTTGCCGATATTTACATGATCGGGGGCGTGATGGGGGTGGAACCTCTGAAAGCCCCTTTGTCCTGGGGACATGTCGAGACATGTTTTTATTAAAAAACATTGCCTTCGCCTTCACTTCCATCTTAAACCTCAACCGAGGCGACTTTTTTGTTCAAGTAGTTCAAAACAAAACACACCGCATGAAATGTTCGTGTCAAAGATATGCGAGGAATTACTTGTCTCTTGAATTAAAAAAAAGCCGTGGACTACGGGGAATGACAGCTTTGGGCCCAATTGATTAGACCGACCTCCCTTTCCTCTTCATGCTCGTCATCTCTGTTTGTCTAAAAAGTCATATTCATGACAGTTGGACTGTGGATCTGATTATCCAACCATCCATTTTCTTCTGCTTATCCGAGGTCAGGTCGCGGGGGCAGCAACTAAGCAGGGAAGCCCAGAGGTCCCTCTCCCCGGCCACTTCGTCTAGCTCTTCCCAGCGGATGCCAAGGCGTTCCCAGGCCAGCTGAGAGACATAGTCACTCCAACGTGTCCTGGGTCTTCCCCGAGGCCTCCTACTAGTTGGACGTGCCCTGAACGCCTCCCCAGGAAGGCGTTCGGGAGGCATCCTAACCAGATACCCAAGCCACCTCATCTGGCTCCTCTCAATGCGAAGGAGCAGCGGTTCTACTCCAAGTCTCTCCCGTATGACAGTGCTCCTCACCCTATCTCTAAGGGAGAGCCCAGCCACCATGCGGAGAAAACTCATTTCGGCCGCTTGTACCCACGATCTTGTCCTTTCAGTCACTACCCAGAGCTCATGACCATAGGTGAGGGTAGGAACGTAGATTGACCGGTAAATCGAGAGCTTTGCCTTTTGGCTCAGCTCTCTTTTCACCACGACAGACCAGTGCAGAGTCCGCCTCACTGCAGACACCGCACCAATCCGCCTGTCCATTTTGCGTTTCATCCTTCCATCACTCGTAAATAAGACCTTGAGGTACTTAAACTCCTCCACTTGAGGCAGGACTTCATCCCCGACCCCGGGATGGCACTCCACCCTTTTCCGGGCGAGAACCATGGACTCGGACTTGGAGGTGCTGATTCTCATTCCAACCGCTTCAAACTCAGCTGCAAACCGATCCAGTGAGAGTTGAAGGTCACTGCTCGATGAAGCCAACAGGACCGCATCACCTGCAAAAAGCAGAGATTTAATCCTGCGGCCGCTAAACTGAAACCTCTCAATGCCCTGGCTGCGCCTAGAAATTCTGTCCATGAAAGTAGTGAACAGAATTGGTGACAAAGGGCAGCCCTGGCGGGGTCCAACCCTCACTGGTAACGGGTACAACTTTTTGCCGGCAATGCGAACCAAACTCTGACACCGGTCATACAGGGAACGAACCTCCTGGATTAGGTGGTCCGATACCCCATATTCCGGAGCACTCCCCACAGTATTCCCCCGAGGAACACGATCGAATGCCTTCTCCAAGTCCTCAAAACACATGTAGACTGGTTGGGCAAACTCCCATGCACCCTCAAGGACCCTGCCGAGAGTATAGAGTCGGTCCACAGTTCCACGATCAGGACAAAAACTACACTGCTCCTCCTGATTTCGAGATTCGACTATCCGGCGGATCCTCCTCTCCAGAACCCCTAAATAGACCTTACCGGGAAGGCTGAGGAGTGTGATCCCACGATAGTTAGAACACACCCTCCGGTCCCCCTTCTTGAAAAGCGGGACCACCACCCCGGTCTGCCAGTCCAGGGGCACCGACCC
>QODF01000117.1:3467119-3508554 GCA_024372805.1 Oostethus manadensis
TTCTGAATCACTCTTAGTCTGGCTCGTCACCTAGAACCTGTTTGCCTTGGGAGACCCTACCAGGGGCATAAAGCCCCCGACAACATAGCTCCTAGGATCACTCGGGCACTCAAACCCCTCCACCGCGGTAAGGTGGTGATTCACGGAGGGGACTAAAGAGCCATCCATCCATTTTCTATACCGCTTATCCTCATTAGGGTTGCGGGTAACAACTAAACTAAATTAAACTTTCTACTAGCTGAACTACATTAGACAACAACTAACTAAACTAAACTAAACTAAACTCATCTCAACTTATTCATTAAGATGCGTTTGCGATAGTCACATTTTTTTAAGTAATAAATCTTTTGCACAGACGTACACATTTTTTTTTTCCTAAAACACATATGTGCACATATTTCTGACATTTTTTATCCTGTCATATAAGAAATGCCAATATGTTAAACTCGCTGTTTTCTTTGACAGGTCTGCGCCAAATGAAGCGTTAACAAGCTACTCCATGAAGTACAGAAGCCATAATCCGGCGGAGCTCTACATATCCGAGTCCCAGGATGAGGCATCTGATGGTGACCAAGGCAAGGGGGGTGTCCCTGTAGACGTGGAATGCACCTCTCTTGGAAGTGCCCACAGCATCAAAGGAGATCTCTCCACCAGAGGATCCACCACCACAAAGGAGGCACCATCCTCCATCCGTAAGCCACTGAGCCAGCAAGGAGTTGTCCAAACGAAGTTATCATCAGCATCTGCAGGGAGGGGCCTGGGAAGATCCCAGAGCGAAGCAGAGGACAGGGGAGGTCCTTGTGAGTGTCCTGGGTCTTTTAGTGTCGCTTTCGAATTCCCTTCAGATGAGGGGACGCCCGCAGAGGAGGAGGAGGATTCTGACCAGGAGAAACCCAACAGGCACCGGGCGAGGCACGCCAGTGAGTACTATTCTCTCAGGAATCGTTGGATAACATATATTTGCGCTTGCAAAAGTCCTCTTAGTCTTAGATTCTACACACTTTGTTTTTTTTAACAAGGCAAACTTTGGACCCCTAAAGTTTTTTTGCGGGGAAGGGAGCTAAATATACCCACTGGTGCCTGCATTGTGGCAATTTGACAGACACTAGCATGTGCATGTGCTGCTCAAGCTGCTACCTGATCCTTCTCTCAAACTGAGCTAAAAAAGAAAGAGTGAGGACGCTCACTGTCGCCGCTCGCCGTCCTCACGGCCTTCAGGTTAGTCTTGGAGGAAAAACTTGAATGCTCTTTGATGTCCACGGTCATTTTGAATTTATTGTAATGCATATTTAATCCTTCTGGTTTAATGTAGTGTGTTCTCACAGGATTAGACATGGGTCAAAGAGTCTTTTAATTGCTTTAGTGCCTCTATAATTTACAAATGAGGCTAGTTTATTGGTATATGTCACTGTATGTATGTGTTCAGCTTCTACAGCACACAAAAAGGTGAAAAAGCCTGTGGCATTATTTTTTCTGAGAAATATACCAGATGGTGGTGTTGTTATTAAAGTGTGGCCCCACAAGAGAGATTGACTTTAAATTTCTCACACTAACTGTAACTTGAACATGTTTGCAGTGAAATTTGTTCACACCTTTAGGAGACTGACGAGCACGTTTCTAAAATTTGAGTAAAAATGGTTAAACAGCACGGCCGCCATCAAGCAAAATGTCTTTACAGGGGCACCTGATGGACTAAGCAACTATCTTTGGCCATGTTCTAATGGGCATAACACTTTAAGGATATGTGTATTAAACTATGCTAGCATGTCTTCCAAAGCATTTTGAGCTCAACCTATAGGAGCCGCTAGAAATGTAATTTACAGTCATGTCATGTCATGATGCTGTTGTTGCCATAATGAACTTTAGGCTGTCAATGAAAGTGTCTACTTGTTTTCCCACAGGGCTCAGGCGTAGCGAGAGTCTCTCTGAGAAGCAGGTGAAAGAAGCCAAGTCCAAATGTAAACGGATCGCCCTCCTCCTTACCGCTGCGCCACCCAACCCCAACAACAAGGGGCTCTTGATGTTTAAGAAGCACCGGCAACGAGCCAAGAAGTATACCCTTGTGAGCTACGGCACCGGTGAAGACAAGCAAGACTACAGCACGGAAGAAGAGGACGGCAACGAAGAAGACCATCGAGGTGGAATCCACGTTTTGGAGTTCACCGTTGCAGCACAAGACCGTACCAATTTAGAGAAACATTTCAGTCAAGGCGGTGTGCTGACCATCAGCATCCAGGATAAAGCTCTACTAGGGCAGCATAACCAAATGGAGTGTCTACCGGACACAAAGGGCAAGGGAGCTCTCATGTTTGCCCAACGGCGCCAGAGGATGGACGAGATTGCTGCAGAGCATGAAGCACTCCGGCGCCAGGGGATCCCAGTGGAAGGGGTGCAGGAGAAGCAGAAAGTGGTGGAACCGTCCTACATGCAGCCAGCCATAGAGGACCACACATACATGGATGTGAATGTACACCAACGACAGCAGTACCAGCAGCAGCAATACCAGCAGCAGCAGTACCAGCAGCAGTACCAGCAGCAGTATCAGCAGGTTCAGCAACAGAAAATGTATCATCAAGAGTTTTCTCAAAATGGCTCAGTCCAACACCAAAGCAGTGAGATGCAGAGTTCCCTTAGCAATCGCACTGCAAAGCCCTTTTTGGTACAAAACATGGCCGCCACTCCGTACTCTACAGCCATGAGTGGTGCCGATCAAGAGTCTACAGGTCAGGTAGAGCAGATTGCCTCTCGTGATGAACGCATTTCCACGCCAGCAATTAGGACTGGCCTTTTGGATTCCAAGAGGAGGAATGCCAGCAAGCCAATGTTCACGTTTAAGGAGGCACCAAAGGTATCCCCCAATCCCGAGTTGCTGAACCTCCTTAACATGAGCAGAGATAAGAAAACAGGGTTTGAGTCTGGACCCGAGGAGGACTACCTCAGCCTTGGTGCAGAAGCGTGTAATTTCCTGCAATCTGGGCGGCTTAAACACAAAACACCTCCACCAGTGGCCCCCAAGCCCACGATCAACCCCAGCACCACTCCCTGGTCCCCTCAGATGGACAGCCAGGACATGCCTCAGCCGCATGCTGAAAATAGTGCATGTCCACCTGCTGTAGCCACCACTGTGGAGACCACACCTTCGACAGACCAGGAGCCAATCTCTGTTGCCCCTGAACCATCTCCCCCTCAAGCTCCAGAGAAACAACAAAAATGGCCGCCTTCTATGTCAGAAACACAACAAGTCACACGGGTTCAAGAGGGTAATGCCCACTCCAATTCATCGCCACAGCCTGATCCAGGGTCAATGTATGATTCAGCATCATTGCAAGCAGCTTTGCAGCAATCCGCCATTTCTTGTGGCTTCCCGGTACAACAACCCCAGGATCCACCTCCAAGTCAGTCCCCTTCTCAACAACCATGGGTGACACATCAGCCCACTCTGAGCAAAGTCCAGGTTCAGCCCCCAGCAGCCAATACTTGGCAACCCTCCTGGACCCAATCAGAGCAAGCACAGCCCCCTGCCCAACCATCCTGGTGTCCGCCACAAGAACCACCACAAACAACCTGGACGCAAGAGCCACAAGTGCAGCCAACCTGGGGACAACCGCATACAGTGATGCAGCAGCAACACCAGCCTTCCTGGACCCAACCTCTGCAAGTGCAGTCTCAATCAGCCCAAGTGCAGCCAACTTGGGTTCAGCCAGATACCCAGCCTCAACTACCATGGTGTCAACCAGCACAGCCTCAGGCTCCACCACAAGATTGGTCCCAACCACCAGATCAACACTGGGTTTCCTCTCAGCCTCACCAGCAGCATCCCATAGATTCCTGGCCTCCATCACAAACTCTGTGGACCCAAGCAGCTCAGGCACAGCCTCCCGTAAGCTTGAATCCATGGGACCCCGTTCCTGTCCAGCCAACATGGACCCAGCAGACTCCAGAACAGGTTCAGCATGCCACTTCATCCTGGGGAGCAGCACAAGATCAGGTCCAACAACAGCCACCTTGGGTTCAACCTGCTCGTTTGCAACCATCGCCACAGCCCAGCTGGCAGACTTCAAAGCATCCACCGCAACCTGCAATTAACGCATGGCATCCAGCTCAACCTCAGACCCCTGTGAATACCTGGACATCTCAGTCCCAGCAAACACCAACAATCAAGACTCATTGTTTGCCAAAACCTTGGCAACAAAACCGCAACCCTCCACCACCAGCACAGCAGCGAACCTTTGCCATTGGTCAAGGAGTTTCCTCCCCAGTAAATCCCTTGGCAACGGTCCTGAACCCGTCATCTGCTGGCTTGGCTTTCGAGATGCCAGTCGTCAAGGGAAAAGGCGCCGACATGTTTGCCAAGCGTCAGTCTCGTATGGAGAAGTACGTCGTGGACTCGGAGACAGTTCAAGCCAACATGGCGAGCCGATCAACGTCACCTGCCGCTTCCTTACCCAATGAGTGGAAGTACACCCCTAATGTACGTGCGCCACCTTCTCGGGCTTTTAACCCAATTCAGTCCCCTTCTTATCCCCCGGCAGCATCAAAGCAACCCCCGTCCAGTGGCCCTGCATCAAAATCCAAGAAAAAAGGCAAACCTGCAGCAAAACCGCTCAATGTTATTGAAGTCATGAAGCATCAACCTTACCAGCTTAGTGCCTCGCTCTTTACATACGGTCCTGCAGCAGAGTTTGCCAAGGAATCTAAACCTAGCTGTTCACCTCCTAGTCATCAAGCACCCCAATTTGAGCAAATGTCCCCTGATCAACCAGCAGGGACCTTTAGTCCTACCCACCCCCAGCAGGCTTATGAACCCATGCAGCCTATGCCGCATGATGGCACCTACCACCCAACCCCTTACCCCCCTTCTAGTCCTTATCAGCAACCTTCAGGCGGTCCCACCTGGGCAGCATACAATCAACAACCCAATCCCCAGTACCAACCACCTCCGGTTCCCTACCAAACAGCTGTTAATCCTCCTTACCTTTCATCTGCTTACCAGCAGCCTCATGCTAACATCCCTCCTAGCTTCCCTGTAGCTTCTCCGCCTGAGTCCACATCTGGGGGAAACTCTGCTACTGCTCCCAAACCTAAATTTACAGCAAGAAAAAGCTCCGCTCAGGTTTGGAAGCCCACCGGTGTTGAGAAAGAGTGATAGGACATAATTTTAGAAAAAGAAAGACATATGATTGTACGTGCTTAATGTGCTGTCAAAAAAAAGCAAAAATATTTGGAATTAACATAAGAAAATGTAGGAAAAGTGAAAATGCTAGTGATTCTCAAACTGTAGTAGGAGTGCCACTAGTGAGCCCCATCTACATTTAGATTGTTTTCCTCATGAAAATAAAACATGAAATATGTATGGCAAAAATTGTACAAATGTGTATTTGCCACCAAAATGTACTGGAATGTAATTAAAATTAACATTTAATTTATATGCAAATAAAAGCCACATGTTTGAGGCTAAAACTGTAAAGTAGCAAAAAATTGGTGGTAAAACGTAAAAGATTTCAGAGGTTAATGAAATAGCTTTGTTAAAACAAGCAAAATATATAGAATTAACAGAAATATTGATAACAAAAAAAGAAAAAAAACATAGCTCCTCAGACTGTTGTACCCTAGTGGTATGCTGGCTCTATCTGGTGGTATGCAGGAACACGAGAAAATGAAAGCCTGCTCGGTCTGCAACTGACTAACGTTATGTCAGCGGCGTCTCCTTGGAATATTAAACTTGCAATTTGCAATGACTGCAAAACGTTGGTTATGTGAGACGGAACCAAGGCTTCTTCCTTCAATACTTCCAATTCCCAGGGCGAAAGCCATCAATCGGAAAATCATGACGCGCATCGCACTGGATAACCCGCCCTTTTCTGTCACCTTCACCAAACGTTGAGTTTAGCGGGTCACGCTTTGCCTTGCCCATTCACCTGTGCCCATTCACGCCCATTCAAGTCTTTCTCAGATGTTGTTTACAGCCACTTTGAGAAGCTGTGAATGTTGTAGCCATTAGCTTCACAATAGATACAGTATGTGTTGATTCCACAACAGTAGATATGTGATGCTACACATATCATATCGTATGAGCTGATATCGCAATCAGAAATTGAGACTTGGACAATATCAGCATATGGGATATCTGCAAAAAAACAATATTGGACATCCCTAGTTATAAGAGTAAAATTATTTGATTACTTCACTTTCATGCAGCACCTTTGTCAAGTGAAATTATTTTAAGCGTTCTTTTCCTGTCAGCTGTTGCGTCATGCCGGGTGTTATATTTAAACTGCGGTTGACACATAGCGGGCTTGAATTTCAACTTGAGCTAGACTAATTGACCATCTAGCTTTATCTGTGCAATGGTCTTTATATGAATGGATAGCATTTATCTATGTTTGCATTTTTGGTTCCCTTTTTCCATTTGTTCCCTCTTTGATGTGTTCTCTTCTTCACAGTGCACTTTCCTGTATACCTTTCACTGCAGTGCCATTAAAAAAAACTTGCATCCTTGTTTGGCTTTTTCCTTCTTTTGTTCGCTTTTCTGCATGATTTTTACTTGCTTACTTATTTTTCCCATGCTCTTTTCTTTTTTACACCCTGTGCTATTCTATTTTATTTACAATTTCAATAAAATGCTCCAAGTACAAGTTTGCTACATTTGTTGCTATTCAATGAGGTGTCTCCCAACTTTTGACTAGTGCTGCATGAACCTACACGTTCTATTTTGCAGCTGATGGGATAACTTCAACTACAAAATGTATTTAGAAATTATGTAATCATTGATTTGCTTTACTAATAGGCTAGTATACAGTATTCTTCTTTTCTCTTGTGCGTTTTAGCTTTTGTAATTATATCTTTTACCACACGATGGCAGCCTTGCATTTCCTGGGTGTGTTGTACAAGCAGTTAGTTTGACTTCAAAATCGTGTGAAAATCAAAAATTCATTTTCTTGTATGAATACAACAAATAAGGATGTAAATATTTTACAGGCAAAAGTCTCACTTGCCACACATTTACCTAAATAAGCTACTTTTGTCGTTCTTAGGTAACTGGGAGGAGCTACTCTCTTTCCCCTCCAGCCAGAGTGTCCTCCACAGCCCATCGGCATCCAACACGGGAATCCAGGCAGACGTCCACCTGGCTGGAGAAGGCCCCCAAACCTCTCACACCATGGGAGGCTGCATCCCGCCATCCCTTGGGGCTGGTGGATGAAGCCTTCGCCATCCAAGACCTCCAGCAGAACCTGGCCTCCAATGTTCACCTTGCAGCTCAACGCAAACTGGCCCCCTACCCTCCGCCCCAATGGACGGCAAGGGTGTCCTACCAGTCCTCGCAAAAGGGTGGAGGTCGGGCTTGGAGCCACAGTCGGGGTGGCGTCTCTGGTATGGGTTACGGGTCACTGCCTAGACAGTGGCAGCCTCATAGGCCACCATCAGAAGGGCAGCAAACGTACAAGTCAGTGATTGGCGTGAAATGGAATAGGAAGCAATAGGAAGCACTTTTTAAAATTTCATTTTGTTTTATTTGCATGGCTTAATTAAAGAAAAACACAGTGAGACTTAGTATGTAGGGGTTTTTTTTGGGGTGCTCATATTTAGCATGCTTAATTATTTGGTAATTTTTCCCTTAATGGTGTCAGAAGTGGGATCACACAAACTCACCTACTTGGACATGAAACATGCAGCCTTTCTCAGATAATAAAGACAACTATAGCACAATTTGTGCATTAGGGTCAAGAGGAGGGGTTTGTGTTCTTATGTCAACCATCACCATCATGACACAACAAGCGGAGAGGGAGAAACATTTGAATGTAGCACACCCTCCTACTTTACTGTATCAACACTGGCCAAGGGACTGTAGTGCTCTAAATTTAGACAGCTACAGTAAATACTGATGACAACATAGTGACACCCACCGACCCGTCTGTCCGCCCACCCACTCATTTAGGGAGCCCCCCTGTGCCGTGGAGACCCACTTGGTTCACACTACAATCTAGGTTCTTTTGCCACTTCCTGCACCCTGACAGGTGCAACGACAGACCGCTCTCCAAGGACCTTCAGGGCAGGTAAGATAGCAACCACAAAGGTACTGATGTGCCAATTTAATGAATGTTTTTCTTTTTTCTTTTTGAAGAAACCTTTGTGTGGAACTCTCGCAAAATACCTCCTGTGATACCTATTGTGTATTATTTTCCGCCAATACTGATTCCGGGGTTCCTGACACCTCGAGTAGCAGTGTCGATGAGCATGTGCGACCAGTTTAACAGGCCAAGGTTATTTAAAGAGATGTGCTAACCTTGCCCTTTTCAGTTAGTCAGCACTTACTGCATGTGCTTGATGTCACACACGCGTTCTAGTGTGGAGGTCATACTTACAATGTGTGCCAATTCCAAATCCCATGTGCAGCCATGTCGCTGTTCTCCACCATGACAACCAGGGAGTGGAAACTTCAGGCCGAAGCAATCTGCAGGGAGGTGCAAGCCCTGGAAGGTAGTGGCATCGTTTTCCCTTCCATTCCTTCTTTGTTATTTTGTAGTAAAATATCCTCACTTTCAGGTACAGTGATATTTTTTTGGTCTCAGAGGTGGAATTACTAGATTTACTGATTTATTTAGAATTACTGATTTGGGCTGATACCAATTTTTATTGAAATAGCTAACAGCATACACTTTCAATTCTATTTTGTTGAAAAACATTGAACAATATCAAAGTTGCTGTTTAAGTGTAAAAGAGAGAGTTCGCTCGAATATAAATCAAAGGTTTAAAGATTGCTGTCCAAACTGTACAATTATATCAGTTCTTTTAATCTTTCATTTTTCACATTTGAAATACCAAACAAAACCTGCACAACAGGGTACTCTGCAGACCTCTTACCAAAAATAAAGGATGGCTGCAAGCTTGGATCTTTTCACTGCACATAAGCGCTAGCAGAGGGCCTCTGCCCGGCTGATTGCTGCTGCTGGCTTCAGCTTTAGCCTAACCTCGATTGCTAGTTGCCCTTGAAGTGTACTGTAAATGATTTTCCAAATGATAAAAGCCAGTGGTACAAAACTTGAGTGCATCAAGCTCGTTAACTTTTGAAGTACAGTAAACCTTCATTTCTTGGACTTAATTGGTTCCAGACCCGATCATGATAAGTGAATTTCCACAAAGTACGATTTCTTCTTGGTAAATTAGATATTTTTGCAGTTTTGGCAAAAATACCTGCTGAAAAGCACAGAGCGCCAGGGGCATAGCTGCCAATTCTGGTGGTCTATGGCAAATGCCAATCGAGCTCTGCGCTGCTGGGCAGTGAGCACAGGGCCCACTACAGGACGTCGGGCCCTCAGGCCACCCTCATTGAGCCTGTTTCTGATTGTTTGGTCAGAAACATTCACACCAGTGGCCCGCTGAAGGTCATTTTTTACGGCTCAACCTGGAAAACCATTTCTGTTTTAGGTTCTGTCTCATTGTAGCCCCTCTCATGCACCTGTTGTTGATTTCATTAACAAAAAAGCAGCTGAAACTGATCAACAACCCCCTCTGCTACTTAACTGACCAGATCAATATCCCCGAAGTTTGACTGATAGGTTACTATACTCATTCATTTTCTATGCCGCTTATCCTCATTAGGGTCACGGGGATGCTGGAGCCTATCCCAGCAGTCTTTGGGCGAGAGGCGGGGTACACCCTGGACTGGTCGCCAGTCAATCGCAGGGCACATATAGACAAACAACCAGTCACACTCACATTCATACCTATGGACAATTTAGAGTCACCAATTAACCTAACATGCATGTTTTTGGAATGTGGGAGGAAACCGGAGTACCCCGGAGAAAACCCACGCAGGTTTATAGGTTACTATACTCTGATTAAAAAGTGTTCCTGTCATTTTTTTAAAATAGCAGTGTATATATGTTTTTTTAACATTATATAGTAACCTTTAACTTCATATTACCCAATATAATAAATCTAGTCAGTGAAAATAAGATCTGTTAAACATAAATGAGACATAACATAGACTCACACATCTACTGCAACATATGTCTTCTGGATGCCTCATATTTGTATTTTTGTTAAATTAGCCCCTGAAGGGATAAGCCAAAAGGAAAAGAAGACGATGCCCTTTTTATGGTTCATTTAGGACAAGAGTATGTCAAAAATACTTAAATATGCATTTTGTTTACTGATAATAGGCTGTAGTTAACCATGAAACAGTGGTCATGTATGAACTAATTTGGAAAAACAAGGAGTAAAGTGAACAGCAAAGTGGCAAAGGATGACTGTAATTTGATATACTTTTTGGTGAAGCAGGATGACAAATTGAGTCATCGCGTGTGCCTTGAGGTATCGTGTATGCGGATGTACCACACTCTCAATTCATGTCTCCAAATTAAAAAAGCCAAGGGCACGAAACTTTTAGTGAATGAAGTCTTTTATCTTTTTAGGTACTTTGATCTACTTTGAGTGACAGAAGTAGGACATTTCAAGGTAATTTTAAATTTTTCTACGTTTACACCTATACGCTTAAGCATACACTTACACAGGCGACCTGGCTATGAATAACTTTTATGGCCCAATGTAACCAATCCCTTTGTGGTCTTGACCATGCTATTTGAGGTGACGACAACGGCTGTCTGGCAATGGAGGAGGCACTTGAAAGCCGCTGACAGCTGAGAAATACTTGTTACCACACTAAGTGCAAAACCGAAATGGATTTGTGTGTACGTATAAGGAAAACAACACAATGACTCAAAAAGGATGTTGAAGAGCAATAAAGCCGTTTTACCTTTAAATGTACTGTCATGTACTTTTGGTCTCAGAAGTAGGATGAGAGAATAAGACTGCGCTCAAGTACTTTATATTGCTTTTTCTACCTTTTGTTTTTATGTGCAGCCGTGGAGATGGATCTGGGCAAGAAGGTGAGCATGCCAAAGGACATCATGCTGGAAGAACTGTCCCTTGCCTCCAACCGAGGAGCCCGCCTCTTTAAGATGCGGCAGAGACGTTCGGAAAAATTCACCTATAAAAGCATCAAAAATTACAACAACACACACGTGAATGTATGTATTATTTGTAATATTATTATATATTATGATATAGATTATTATTGTACCAGAAGTTTAGTATTGTAGTACAGTAAAGTACAGTAACAGAGTTACTACTCTTTAATGTTGTGCAAAGAGACATTAAATATATTTTGTGATATAGGTGAAAAAGCTTATTATTTGTATTTATTTTTCTCTATGTAATATTTAACTTAACTACTAAAATGACATTATTACGTGTTAATATTATTGATATTAACATTATGACGTTATTCTCGTAAAATTATAGCTTTTTATTGCTATTTATTTTTATTTAGTACAACTTTTTTCTCTTAATATTTTGGCTTTGTTCTTATGAAATGACTCGTGAGTTTTCCATTTTTGTTGATTGTTTGGTTTTCTGGTTAAATTACATTTTTAGAATGTGCTGCAGGCAAATGCAATCAAAACACCACTGCTCTATAAGAAGGGAACGTTCTAATGGTTTTAAGGACTTTTTAAGCACCTCTTGTGTATTCTTCAGTGACTGTTGATGTCTCTACAAAGTAATGATTACACAAAAAGGAAGCCCCCCCCCTCCTCTTACTTCCCTTCCTATCTTTGAAGTGACTCGCATATTTCTACTTTGTTTATTGATCGAGGGGAAATGGAGTGGATTTTGTTTCAAGTTTTTCCTCAGGAAGTTCTGGAGTAAATCATCATAAATATCTTTCACAGAAATGAGAGCTGCGACACAGTGTCCCTAATGTCTTAAAGTGGTTGTCTTTCTCTTCCATTCTTCTAGAACACAGAGGCTGATAATTCCACAGAGGACTGTGATACTAAGAACCAGACCTGCACAGTTAATAACGCTGAAACGGTTCCACATCCAGACATTATTGCCCCCGGTAGGCAACACATAGTAATGTTACTGACACTTATATTATGCATACAAAATCTGTATGTGTTGTTTGTGTACATATTTCACAGAAACACTATTTCAAATATTTAATTTTCTATGACTGATTGATGATCAACGCATCTATCTATGTATCTACAGTAGTGTTCAAAATAATAGCAGCGCAATGCAACTAACCAGATGAATCAGTGTTATTAGTACATTTTTATTGCTACATGGCAAACAAGTTACCAGTAGGTGCAGTAGATTCTCAGAAAACAAACAAGACCCAGCATTCACAATATGCACGCTCTTAAGGCTGTGCAATTGGACAATTAGTTGAAAGGGGTGTGTTAAAAAAAATAGCAGCGTCTGCTGTTGACTTGACAAATTCAAAACTCTTTTGTACAAACTTTTTTGTTTCTAGGATTTGGCAACCCTGTGAATCACCAAACTCATATTTAGTTGTATGACCACCGTTTTATATTTTTTATAACTGCTTAACATCTGTGTGGCATGGTGTCAACCAACTTGTGGCACCTTTCAGCGGTTATTCCACTCCAAGATTCCCTAACAACATTCCACAAACATGCCCGTATCATGAGGCTTGCACCACCATGCTTTAATGTCTTCACTGTGTACTGTGGCTCCAATTCAGAGATTGGGGGTCGTCTCACAAACTGTCTGCGGCCCTAGGGCCCAAAAAGTACGCTGCTCTCCTGAACAATATCTTGAACAACCCGTTTTCCTCAGGCTTTCAAAGAGAAATGAATGTTCAACAAGTTTTGTTGAAGTTTGTTTAAGTTTCATCCTTAAATAGGGGCCCTTGATTCACCTGTTGATCAAATTGATTACTGGTCACTGATTGAATGCCACACTGCTACTTTTTGAACTAATTGTCCAATTGCACAGCCTGTGCAACTGTGGGCGAAATACGTTTAGTCTGCATTGTCCAAGCTCTATATTCTTGTGTCAAATTTATCATGAATGCTGGGTCTTGTTTTTCCTCTGAGAATCTACTGCAGCTACTGGTAACTTGTTTGCCATGTAGAAAATAAAAAATATACTAATAACAGTGAATAATTTGGTTAGTCGCCTTGGACTGCTACTATTTTGAACACTATCTATCAGAATCTACTTTGCGCTTTGATCTTTTTGTCATTTTTCATTCATTTCTGTACCGCTTATCCTCATTAGGGTCACGGGGATGCTGGAGCCTATCCCAGCTGGCTTTGGGCGAGAGGCGGGGTACACCCTGAACTGGTCGCCAGTCAATCGCAGGGCACATATAGACAAACAAACATTCACACTCACATTTACACTCTAATGGACAATTTAGAGTCGCCAATTAAACTAACATGCATGTTTTTGGATTGTGGGAGGAAACCGGAGTACCCGGAGAAAACCCACACACGCACGGGGAGAACATGCAAACTCCACACCGAGATGCCCAACGGAGATTTGAACCCAGGTCTTCCAGATCTCCTGACTGTGTGGCCAATGTGCTAACCACTCAGCCACCGTGCGGCCCTTTTTGTCATTTTAAAAACTTTTATTAGTATTAGCACAGTTTTACTACACTATAACACATTGTAACATTTTCTTTCACAATTAAATCATACCTAAAATAAACCCTGAATTTAAATATAAAAATAAATACACATTAAATTAAATTAAATATCAATAAAGTTATTTATATTTATTTCCTTGTTATGTATTATTTTGTCTTTTTTTCTGATAAGCACCTTTGGTTTTCCTAAGGCCTAAATTATTATTATTGTTGTTGTTGTTAATTATTATTATTGTTATTATTATTATTAAAATAAACTTCATACACATTCTTTAAATTGCATATGTTTGGCTGCTGGAAGCCTATCCAATGCACTAATCTTTTCTGAGCTGGCATTACATAATGTCGAGCGCCGCGTCACATCCAAACCTCTCACAATGAACAATCCCCCTTCCTGAGTTTATGTTTTGTCCTCTGGGGGGAAGACCAAAGGGAGAGACCAAACACACCTTTTTTTTGGTTTCTTTTTCAGAAAGGATCTCGACCTAAAAGATTGCCTCAGGTCTTTGAATATGGTCCAAGTGTTCTGACTTTAAACACATGCACATCTAGCGTACGTCAAGCAAGGTTAGAAAACAGGAAATGCTTGCCAGGGGTGTCACGCGCCGTAGTCTCACTTCAAAGATGGTTTGCCAGACAATGATAGATTCTGAGGCTGGCATTACATACTGTGCGTAAAAGAAAACAGCTGCTGGAAACATCCAAGTGCTGTTGTTAATAAAAGTTATAAAACAACACCAAGTTTGGTCATAGATTTAAATGTACGGAAGTAAGTTGTGTTTGATGTAGTTCCACTCTTTATGATGGCTCAGACACAAGTCAAATTATGTACGTACAAAAAAAAAATAGTTTCTATTCATTGCATAGTTATAAATGAAATATGTGATTTTTGTGGTCGTATTTGGTGCAATTTTTATACCTAATGCATTATTTTATTACTGTATGCGTTATTTGTATGCCTGGAGCTCCTTATTTTCATGTCAAAATACCTTAGATTACTCTAAAATGCAGGTTATGTGTAATAATTTTTCAAAAGATGACTTTGGGGATTAAAAAAAAAACATTGAACTTAAGTGAAAATATAAATGAATAGATACAAATGTAAAAAAAAAAAGACCTAAATAAAAGTGTAGAAAATTATTAAAAATAAAAATGACTAAGTGAGTTGTGAATTCAGAATTGCTTCGAGAATAACTTCTAAATTCCAATTGAATTCTTGAACTGGAATTGCAGTTGCAAACAGGAAGCTGAATTGCAATTCAACTGTGAATTCCAGGAAGTAGAATTTCAATTCCATCAAATTCAAAGAAATTTATGTTGCATACTTAAGGTGTATGTAACAATGTGTATGTAACAATTACAGTATTTATTAAATTTTATTTAAAAAATATTATTGCATGGACCTTATGTGCACAATACTTTACAGTATTATAGTAGATAGTTAAGTATAGTAATGTTTTTTTTAACCACAAATTAACATTGGAATCCTTCTCAAATAAAACAGATCATTAAAATGGTCAAAACTTTGAAATTGTTGTAAAAGCAGGTAGGACAGCACTTTGTCCCCCAGAAACCTTGCTTAAACCACGTTTTTAAAATGGCTGTTCAAGCGGTAGACTGAACATTACAGGATTTGGTTATTTGGGACTTTCTGATGGTAATGGAGGTTGGAAAAAAAAAAAAGACAAAAAGTGCAATCATGAATTTAAACATACAGTATGTACATGAGTTATGTTTGGTAAAAGAACAATAAGTTTGGTCATAAAAAGTCAAGTGTTAGCGTGTAAGATACAAATTCTGCATTGATGAATTCCATTTATACAAAAAAACACTATTTACTACTTATTTATTGAATAATGTTGAACTACTTAATAACTTACAGCATCTGTATTTGCCATGCAATCATCCCAAGGTATGGAGGTCCTTTAAAAGATGTCCCACCAGAGAAGTTCAACAGTATGGCCGTCCCAAAGTCCTACCAGTCACCATGGGAACAGGCGGTCATCAGCAAGCCAGCCTTAGCTGAGACCCTCATCGCCCACCTGTCAGAGCCGGAATCACCAACAGACCGACCAGGCTACAAAAGTTTCAATCGGTGAGGTCAGTAACTATCGTATTTGATTAAAAGAATGGCTAATTGAAGTTCCCTCTTCATTAATCACCTGCAGTGTGGCGACTCCCTTTGGTGGCCCAAATGGGGAGCCTACGCTGCCCAAATACCCCGAACTCAAAGTGGATACAGCACCATGTCGCCCCTCCTTTAACAGGTCTGCCCTAGGGTGGGTGTCCACAGATGCACCAGTCACCCTCTCCACTACTGTTTGCCAGCTCCCTGAGTCGGATGACCTTTGAACCTGTCATGCTGTTACTGATGTTGGTTTAGTCCAAAAACTATATTATGCACTAATGTATAATAATGTTCATTTTTTTGTTTTGACTCAATTAAATTGTCAAATGCATTATTTCCCTCTCCCCTTCACTCCATTTGACTCCGTTTTCCTCCACTTTATTTCACTCCGTTTTAGCAAACTTTACTCCACTCCATTTTACTCCATTCCACTTTGCTCCACCTCACCAGGGGTGGACCGGGACAACAATTCGGCCCTGAACTTTTTATAGCCCCCTTGCACAAAATGGGCCCTCCCACCTCATGGATCGTTGGGCCCTACACACAGCGACTTGTTCTGCATGTCAGGAGGGGCGGCTCTAACTGTGCCCACTCTGCTGTGTTGAGTCTGCAGTGGCATGTTCCCGGGCCGGCCTGAGTGCAGCAATTAATTTATTGGCCCATTTTTGATCAGCCCACCAGGACAACTACCCACAATCCTGATGGCCAGTCCACCCCTGCATGCAGTCCACATCATGGCATAGTGTATGAGCTGGATGACACCTGTACTTGAATGGCTGATGTCATACAAATACACTAACTGTACGCATTTCCTGTACAATTAACAGTGGGCGAAATACGTACAGTCTGCATTGTCCAAGCTCTATATTCTTGTGTTTATAATGGACTGACAAATGCGACCATGGTGAAGGAAGGGGCCAAACATTTACCGGAGGACAGGAAGCTGCCTGTTACGTTCACTTGCGTTGCTCTTTGTTTTTTCTCCCTTGCCTTCTCCTGGGCGTGTGCTTTGGGTTGCAGGAGCTGACACGGCAACTGGAGGCGGGGCCACAGGACGCACCTGCACGTAATCTGCGGACACCCTTGATAAGCAGAGGGCTCCCACCTGGGAGACGCTGGATTATTCTCTTCCACTCGGGAAGGATCACGTACGGACTTGCACGTTGTCGTTCTTTCCAAACCACCTATCTTGTTCCTGCAGTTTGGACTCCACTCCAGCTTTGCTCCAGCGTCTCCCAGACGGTCCGTCCCGTGGCCCGGTCCACCAGATTGGCAACCCCGAGGCTCGTGTATGTTCTACTGCCCACGGTGCTCATCCTCCAGTCCTATGCGACAGCACCATCGCTTTCTGTTTCTCCTGTTATGAACATTAAAAACAAAGTACACCGCCTCTAACCTGCCTCTTCTGTCCATGTCGGAGGGTTCGCTCCTGCAAGCCCCATAACACTGCCCTTGTAAATTTGGTTTTGGGAAATAATAAAATCAGACTTTGGGAAAATTTGAACTAACACTACACCATATTCAATAACATGTAACCAGTCAGTCTGTCATAGATATTTTTTAATGGCCACATGGTGGCCTAATGGTTAGCATGTCAGCCTCACAGTCAGGAGACTGAGGCCCTGT
The DNA here is from genome assembly GCA_024372805.1 of Oostethus manadensis. Lineage (NCBI taxonomy): Eukaryota > Metazoa > Chordata > Actinopteri > Syngnathiformes > Syngnathidae > Oostethus > Oostethus manadensis. The sequence goes on from QODF01000117.1 coordinate 3,484,336, forward strand.
TCACACGGAACGTTCCTGTTTTTTGGCAGGTTAAAAGAAATTTGTGCTCACACTGTGCGGGATTAGTAAATAGTTGCATGCAGACGAGAACGGATCACAAAACAATGTAATACACAAGGCACACCTATTTGTGTTTCTATAAACCTACATGCAGACGGAACCACATGACGCACCAAACTGTAGAGGAAGAAAGAACCCCTGCACATAAGTCTATGGGCTTGCACTTTGCAAGGCTCGCCAAACGTAGGACAAAATGGAATTACCTCTGCGAGTCATTTTGGAATATAATAGAAAAAATATTAGGAGAATGTTGACTAGGGCAAGTCCTAATATTCAGATAATATGTTGATTTGTCGTGAAAGCTCACTTTCGGTCGTGTGACAGCGACGAGTCGGTGACGTCATTGTTTTCAAAATATAGCGGATTTGCTGCCAAATATATGAGAGTGGCATTTTTACAGTACGTTACTTGTATCTTACAGCACATCATATACCCAAGCATGCTGTAAGGCACTGGCAAAACTAAAGTAAGCAGAATATTAATAACAGAAAAAACGGGCCAAAGATGGAGCTATGTCATCACTTACCACTTTCGTGTGGAAGTGGTAAGACTCTAATAATGTTAAAACCCATGTTTAGAAAGTCATGAACAGGTTTTGTATGCTTTATCTACAAAAATATTCAGTTTATTAACGTTGAATCCTGCTTCGCGGTTGGGTCTGGAACTTATTACCGGGAATAAACAATGTATTAGTGGACTGTATTTAAAATGCAAATTAAGGGGCACTGATGAAAAGTGGCGGGAAAAGTGCGCTGGCCCATCCGGGTTGTCATACAAATCAGAACCGCCACTGGTCCAGGGTGTACAACATCTCTTGGCCAAAGTCAGTTGGGATGGGCTCCAAACTCGCCCATGACAACAATGAGGACAGGTAGGCTACTGTAGAAAATGATTGGATAAAATGATTTTTTTCTTCTTTTTTTTTTTTTTACAGTACTTAAAAAAATAAAGAGTTCTGCTCTCTATGATACAATCCATCCCTCCAGGTTGTCAGTACAAATGTGTCATATTGTCCACTACCATGTGACTAAATCCAGTGTCAACATTACAAGCCTCAGTAGGAGAACGCTTGGAATGTTACCACTCCCTTTCCCACAAACCCCTGCAATCCTCCCCCCTTCTAGTCCAATATTGAATTCCTCTCAGTGGTCTCTTTTTGGAAGACATGAAGTGCATGAAGTATGAAGTACCACTGCCAAATCACCTACTGAATAAATGTAATGCCTCTCTACATTAATACATTGTGTGAACTCTATTTGCACTCTGTTTGGAGCGTTTATCACAAGGCACCAACGGGAAATAATATTGGCACAGGCTAGTGGAGTGAGGGGGAGTCAGACAATTCGATTATTAGTGTCTAACTAGTTTCCCCTCAGGCTTGTTTGACTTGGCATTAGGGAGACACTGCACACTAAAATAAGCTGTGTGCTCTTGTTAATCATACAATTTGAAAAAACTTTTTAGCGTTATGTTACCCAGGAACGAGAAGGCCAAATGTGTTTATTGATTGAATATAGGTCAAATATATTGTATATATTTAGTTAGAGGGAATATACAGTTTTTGTTTAAGAAACAAAACTGCATTTTATCAGTACAATATAAGTTGTTTTATTGTTTTTGTTTTTGCTCCACTCCATTTTATTCCATTAACCTCCACTCCACTCTGCTGCACTCCACTCTACTTAACTTCACTACTCCACCCAGTCTACTCTACTCTACTACACACTACGTCACTCCACTTTACTCAACTATACTTTACTCTCACTCCATGCTACTGTACTCCACATTCCTCCACACTATACATTTACTTCATGCTACTCCACTGTACTTAACTTCAGTCTACTCCATCCAGTCTTTTATACCCCACCCACTCCACTCAGCCGTACTTCATATACCACTGCACTCCACTTCCCTTTATTCCACTTTCCTTCACTTCACTCCAGGACCTTAAGACAACAACACAGGATAAATTTTAATAAAATAAATACTAGACAAGTACAAATAGGCACAAATATTCATTCATTGATTTTCTATAACCCTTATCCTCATTAGGGTCGCGGGTATGCTGGGGCCTATCCCAGCTGACTTTGGGCAGGAGGTGGGGTACACCCTGGACTGGTCGCCAGTCAATCGCAGGGCACATATAGACAAACAAAGACATACAACCATTCACACTCACATTCATACATATGAACAATTTAGAGTTGCCAATTAACCTAACATCCATGTTTTTGGAATGAGGGAGGAAACCGGAGTACCTGGAGAAAACCCACGCACGCAGAACATGCAAACTCCACGCAGAAAAGCCCAACGGAGATTCAAACCTTGAACCTCCTGACTGTGAGGTCAACGTGCTACCCATTCATCCACCGTGCGGCCTAGGCACAAATATATTATCATATAAATAAAATAGATACAATGAAATGATGAATAACTGTGTTTTCTACTTCTATACTCAACATGCACAGTGGGTCCTTCTTGGGGAAGGTATTATTGTCACAAGAACACTCCTTCACGTTCAAACAGGTTGAGCAGGTCGTTTCGAAGTCAACGAGATGCCAATTAGTTGATGTCGCAACAGGAGCAGCTGTTCTTTGCAGTCACTCCATCAGCAGTCCTGAGTTGTCGTTTGGATTCCCTCGGGTTTCCATCTGCACACACAGCACCTATCTAATGCCCCCTGTGTGCTGACAGCAGATAAACCGTTGAGTCCCGTGTTGTTGGGTCAAAGAGAGCCAAAGCAGGAAGGGCACAGTGAGACACTTGATTAAGCACATCTTTAACATGTTTGGACGTCCAATTAACCCCACTAATATTGTATTCCAGAGACTGTTGCCTGGCTTTGGGCTGATGGATTGGTCACAGCAGGTGTTGGTTCTCACGGGAAGGTGCAAAGCCTTGTGGAATATCTAAAAATACCAGATAGGATACAATCCATGCAACCCTCAGGGGTCGGCGGGGTGGTGTTGTGTTGCCGAGGGGATATAGAGTGTCTTAAAATGAGGTAAAATGGTGCAATAGGCATGTTGCGGGCTGATTATATAGATTAGTCTTATTAGAACATACAGAACAATCGAGAACCAAGAGCCATACTAAATGTGGTTGTCACCAAAAGGGCTCACATCTATATTGTCAATTAGTCTCCCATCTTTGTTTTATTACACTACTGAAATTATTTTTATATGAACAAATTAACATTTTATTTAATTTTATATTGCCTTAAGTTTTATATTGCCTTATATTGCCTTAAGTTGGCAGACTTTGTACATTTTTTTGTTTTGTTTTGAACCTCGGTTTTCATCATTAATCTGCTCTAAAAGGTGTAACAAAAACAAAATGTACAAAAAAACAATTAGTCTTTTCCAGAATAAATAATGTAAATTCAATTAATCTGTTCCAGAACCCCAATAACATTAGCACAAAACACATTTTACACAGGATAATTACAGTTTTACTTGCAGAAAACAATGCAAAAATAAGGAAATGGGTAAATGAACAAAAGTATGGCATCACTTTTACCTTTACAGACGACTTGTTGGTGAGCTTGTACTGAATAGCCAGTTTAGTTTAATTCTAGTCTGTTACATTTCCCTTGCTCAATTTATCAACCTCGCTTAATTAAATACGTTATCTATTATTTGTAATGATGTTCTACATTGTTTGATTTTTGAAAGCAAATGTTAAATTAGCAAAAATTACATTTACAGTTCATGGCACCACCCATGACAACCTACGACTTCTTTTTCAGTCCCATATCTGGGAGTGACGCTATCGGAGTACTATCAATTTGGTAAACAAACACAGCGGTGTACAAGACAGAGGATGTTTACAGTGATTACAACAAAGATTTGGCCCATGTGTCAATAGTTTTTCAGGAGAAACGAAGGGACAACCATTTGAAGATGAATTAAAGAACATGGACTTAAGCCTTGAGACAGACAGAGATGAAGATTGGTTGCCTTCAAAACACAGAATGTTAAGTTTAAATTACTTTGTAGTTGCTTATCTTTCAATTATTGTTTTCAATTGGCTTCTTGATGAACGTAAAGGGGTCTTTACAGCCTGATTTGTTATATAGTAAACATACATATCGCTGTGAACAGATGCTTATGTGACATGTATAATGCTTTACAGCCTTGATGCTGTCATAGAATAGTGTTTAGAAGACATTTTGTTCAGGGACCCTTTACCTTGAAAAAGTGGATTGCACTGTACGCTTGCATCACACAATGTTTCTTGTAAATTTCAGCAGCAGGTAAAATGATCTTTACACACACTGGCCTGGCTCATTATCTCATATCGTCCCCTTCCCCCAACACATGTTAAAGGTTCCCGCCTTTACATTACAATACTATTGTAATAGATGCTATCGTTTGTACTTTGCTATTAGTTCTTTTGCAGCTGTATTTAATTTTTTGAAAGCACACATTCATCCAATACTCAGAAATACGCAGTGTGTGCCTGAACACCCCGCCAGCTAAGGTCCAGTGTGTTTATTTGGAGGAGACAAACACGAGTTGTTCATTGTTCTGTGTGTGTTTTATGAATAAGTAAACCACAAACACAATATATTTAATTCATAAGATGTTTGTAGGATGCCCTGGCTGTAACCTGGCTATTGTGGGCCAACACTAAAGCTCACCAGTGTGTGAAGGCAATAGACTAGTTTGTTAGGTGCACTGTTAGGACGTAAAATAACCGAGACATATTTTTAGCTATAATTTTGGACGAAAACCTAATCCTACAAATCCTTTCAAAAACCCAAGTTCCATTATATTTATTTTGCCTGAAATGTGCATGCAGTTCCACAAAACTGGTATTTATCTTATTTTTTTGGCCTTTATTTGCTTTTAGTGTATTGTATTTTCTTATGTTCTTGGGTTTGTTTTCATTTAATTGCAGTGTATATTGTTTGTATTCTATTGTGGGCAACACGGTGGTCAAGTGGTTAAATGTCATTCTCACATTCAGGTGATTGCATATTCATTTTATACAATAGTAATATAAATATTTAATATTATTTTCCTAATAAAATAATCTTTATATACAGTATTTAAACAAATATGTAATAAATCATTGAATTAACAGATATGATCTATTATGGCATGATAGTACAGCTTTTTAAAAAATTTAATTGCAGTGTATTTTACTTTATTTATTAATTTTGTCTACGTTTGCAGTGTATTGCAGTGCATGCTGTTCCCCTCCAAAATATATGTATTATTTTCTATTGTTTTAATGTCATTACTATTTTTCATTTGTATTCATTTTATAAAATAATAATATTGTGTATTTTTATTAGTGCAATGACACAATGTTTTATATATTTATTTCAAGCAATTAATACTAATAACATAATTGAAAATAATAGTTGAACTACACTGAAAAAAATTCCCCCTATGCTACAAAAGTACGGCCATGCTTTCTGCAGTAACAGCTTAAGCACTGCATGCTTTCGCTGCAGTCTGCAGCTACCTTGGCGATTGCAGCCAACACAGCAAAGAGACATTTTTCACCGTCGCCCCTTTTGGCTGAGCTCCACAACCAAAGTAAGATGGTCAAGTGCCAAAAGGGGAATAACGCCTATGTCATCTTCTTTTTTTTTGCAGTAAAACAAAAAAAAAAAGATAAATGGACACCAAGTATGCACCACCAGCAGAAAACAAACAATGTAGCCTGTCTTTTATTGTTATAGTTATTGTGCTATGTCCTTAAATGCAAAGCTCCAAAAAAGTGTTTGTTATTGCAAAGGTGGCACATAAAGTTGACATTTGAATTATGGTTCCTCTTATAGATTTTATTAAATGATTCACTTTTATGTTGCTGTATCAAGCTGGACACTTCATTAGGGCCCCAAAGAGACATACAAACCGGTGCACTTAAGTCAGTTGAGCAGTATGGCAAATTCTTCTGAAGTACAGAACATTCCGGGTCAGGAATAATAATAATAATAATAATAATAATAGTCATTTTCTGATAATAGTCATTTCGAGCAAAGGTGGAACAAGTACATAGCAGCAAGAAGGTTGGCAAGGCCAGGCAAGAAGCATGGACCAGGTGGGAGCACAGGAGCAACACAGGAGCATCACCTGGGCGGAACTCTGGAAAACTGAACCATGGCTTTAAGGGGGGTTTTCAATTTTGACATTATTTTTTAGGTATTTGGACCACTTAAGCCTATTATTTCTAAAGTTGTATTTTAAAATTGCTTACAATCCCCTGGCTACAATCTACTCAATTACTGAACTGTACATTGGGTTTTTATTAGCTGTCTAATTTCTAATTCAGTACATAGTAGTGAAGTCTGTTTGCTGTGAATTATAGCCACCCTAGTCCACCAACAATTCTCATGGTGAGATATGTTTGTTGTGTTCAGCATACAGTATTGCTGGTCAGGAGGTGAGCTAAATAAAAGATGCCCAATAAAAGAAGCACACTAAATGATCAAATCTGATGTTGTGCCATCTTTTTTTTTTTACCATCACTCTCTATTTCACTTTTACCGTACTGTTGTATATACAATTAAAAGACTTAATAATTGTAGCCCATCAAATATGCATACTGTATGTGTCATTCCTGGAAGAGAACATTCTCACAACCCTCTGAAACACCACACAGCACTCCAGGAATATTTGAAAGCTGCAATCCCAGTATGAAGTAAAAGTAAAATGCCATTCTGGACTTTCTTGCAAAGGAATCTGAAAGAGAACAACAACAACAGGAGGAGGCCAAAGCCAAACCAGGAAGGTCTTTAAACTTTGAAATAATGGTTGATAAGGTTTATACATTTGTTGATTTGTTCATTAGGTTTGTTATATTGTTATTTCTATTTCATATGTCCATTTGATACATTTCCTATTTTGGTAAATGGTGCTACAGTGCTGGTTGGAGGCTGTTATTTATTAGACTTGTTTGGCAGTAAATCTCACAGTTTGGAAAAATGTGTGAATGAAATGAGAATGTGAATGAAATAATGTAGAATGTACGCACCTTACTTAATGGTAGAAAACATTTGTTATAAACAATTTATCTACCTATGTCACAGCCAGCAAGTGGTGAAGGGAGGGGCGTAATGACAATCAAGTGGAGTCCCATTTCATAGTGCCTTATCCCCTTGGAATTTGGTTGCAAAGGGTAGATGAAGGGGTGGAATTAGTATTCAGCCTAAGAAGTACAGCCTAAGAAGTGAATCAATGGAACTCTGAACTGGAAAGTGTTGAAACCTGACAAGCTTCAAAACCTCTGGGTGCACATACACACTAACAACTTGTCCAAGACCCTTGTCTGGTGCTCGATGTGTTGTGCAAATAGACCACTTTTCTAATCTACTGTAAAAGAAAAGAACAACACCTATCGTTTAATTACTTGTCCCCCAGTGCTCCACAAGATCTTACAGGCATAATGGCAAACAAAATCTACCACCTTGTTGACAAACAACATGTTGCCTGAAGAACACAAAGGCTAAAGGTGGGGGAGTAGGAGCTGCAAAAACCAGCTTCTCAAAAACAAAATGGTGAGCAGAGATGCTAAAAGCAGAATGAAGAACCTGGGCATTCTGTGAACAGACTACAAAAAAACTTACGATAGCCTACCACACTCATGGATCCCACAAAGCCTGGAGTGTTACAGAGAGAGCCCAACAATGACCAGCATTTTTGTCAAGGGCTATGAAAACCTGCCTGTCACACATGAGCTTATTTTACAGTGAGGTCAGCATTCAGATGGAAGAGACTGACATTAAGCGAGGGACTTTTCAAGATACTCTCCCATTACTGTTTTGTATTGCTCTCATCAGCACGGCAGCATGCTTAACCAAGAGCAGTTAGGATATGAGGATAAAAAAAATCCAGCAAGTCAATCGTTTGCTTGAGGACAACCTCAAGCTCTTTCCCAGAGGAAATGCAGAACTAAGTGCTGAGCTGAATGTGGTTAAAAGGCAGATGTCCCTCTGCCAACCAACAAAAACCTGGAGCATGGAAGCATCTACAAGTATCTGGGTGTGGATGAGGGTGATGAAAGCCAAAACCAGGAATTAATACTACCTCCACAACAGAATAGTGTGCGTGTACATCTTGTGCTGACAGGGAGGGCACGGTCTGCTAGAACTTCATCATCATTCAGAGGGTACAAGATCATATGTAACCTCAAACACAGCTCCTGCAGAAACCAAGCTGATGACCAGTATAATGAGAGAGAAGCAACTGCACGGCCAGTATGCAAACAATATGACAAGCATGAGGTGGACAAAACACTTACTCACTCATGGATGTGGCGTGCAGGACACAAAGGAGAAAGTGAAAGCCTGTGCCCGCTGCAGCACAGGACCACGTGTAAAACACATGTTACCACCAAAAAAACTATCAGAGCACCGGAGCACACCGATAAGCCTTTTTTCCCCACTAATAAAAACACTCATATTTAGTAAGCTATAATTGTAACATGAATATGTAAAATAATATGTCTATGTAATATGAACAAGCAAAAACTATGCATAAAGCGGGTGAAATCCAAAGCAAGTGGGCGTACAAGACGCATTGCCAAGCTGGTGGTCTGGCCCCTTTTACTTGTGTTGCATGTGAGATGATCTTGTATTACCCAATTCATTATCATCATTTTTTTCTCAGTTACACAATCAAAGATGTCGGTACGTTTGATTAACCGTTTATTTACAATTAACCACATTCATACCAGATCCACTGGCCACCGATAAGGAGGGGGGCGGCGATTCGGTGACAGATGAGGTGGTGAAGACAGATAGATAGAGACTTTATTTATCTCCAAAAGACTGAGGCAGATGGGACAGTCACTATAGCTCAAAATTTATGCAATGATTCAGATAGTTACTTTAAGCAGTGGTTGTTGTGATTATTAAATGCATTTAAATGTGCCTGACATTGTGTAAAACGGCCTGTGGGGTTTTGGTGACGTGTGCGCCTGTGCGCCAATCAGACAAATTACCACTAGACCGATGAAATTACCAATCCACGAAATTAGAGGGCAAAAGTCTCTTGTTGCAAATACTGGGCCCAAAGGAGTATCTGGAAAGACACAACAAAGTTGGGACTTACCTTCACTGGGGATTGTGCCAGACATTGGCTGTTGTTACAAGTGACAAATGGTACAAGTGGTTGACAATGGGGCTTATGTCCTCATGTCGGACACGACCAGCTGTACAGATCGTACCATCTCTGCAAAGACATCTCGGCCAGACACTGTGCCCCATGACAAGAATAGAAACACGTGTTAGAAAGAAAGAAGAAAGAAAGAAAGAGGCGGAGAAAATAATGTAGAAATATCTTAACATTGAAGTCATGTAGAACACCAAAACTTGAGTTATGCCAGTTGTAATTAAAGCTTTAAGAACCATCAAGAAAAGAATTCATTGAAGAACTGAACAAACTCACACGTATACTTAATACGAAAGAAATGCAAAAGACAGTGCTGCTAGAGACCGCTGGCATACTTTTAATGAGTATTTGGCTGAATTCCAAGCTTAAAATTGAGAGATGATGATAATAAAAAGAAGAATAAACTTTCAATTTTACTTACATATACGTAAGAGTATAATTGCCACACTCTCAAACTTTAAATTATTTCAAAAGGAAGTGTTAAACGTTCCGCGAGGAAATGTGCGTGGAAGGAAACAGCTTTTAATGGATTTCAAATACTTCCTGGGGAAATGCTGGGCTGTGCTGATACGTTGTGAGAACCCTCCACTGCACACACATAAATCACTGCATACTGTTTCTTTTGCTTTGTGGAGGTGTATCATTTTTAAAATCATATTTTTAAAATATATTTTACCATGTATTACAAATATTTAAAATGCAAAAGTAATTCATGTGAAATGTTTTGTGTAATGGTGCAATACAAAGAAAATGACATGATATAAACTAAAGAAATCTGCATAATTATTCAGCGTACAAGGGAAAATGTAAAAATACCAATAGCCAAATTTGAAAAAATACTTTTAAAAAAAGAGCGTGCGTGACATTGTGGTGTTTCAATCGTACTTCAGTTTCATTTGCCTCATAATGCTGCATAAAAGGAAAAACCTACACCTACCTTTATAATAATAACAATAATATTAGGACGAATTAAAACATTTAAACATTAACATAATTATTCAACATAAAAGTTAAAAAAAATATCTATGCCACTTATCCTCATTATAAACTTTATAATGAGGATAAGTTATATAATTATAAATATTCTGAATAAAAGTGAAAACTGATAATTACCATAAAAATAATAGAAAGTAGAACTTTAAAGTAATAAAATATGAAAAATATATTTGCCTTTGATATTTCCATTTAACAATTGCATTCTGAGGTCATTGAAGCAATGGCAACTGAACCGTTCAGGTTGTCTTCAAAGATGTTTCGCCTCTCATCCCAGCAGGTTTCATCAGTTCATGCTCTGTGACTAGGTAGGAGAGACAGTAGTCTGACTAGGTAGGACAGCCCTAGTCTGCAAAGTTGGTGCAGGATCCACAGTATGTATGATGTTTAGACAAGAATGCTTTGTTCTTTTGTGGTGTCAAATGAGAGTCATTAGGATACTATGGAATGGAGCCTCTGCCAGCCAGCAAAAGTCTTATAGGTGGTATTCAACCCTTTTAGCAGTTTCCATTCAGATGTAATGATGGTCATGGACACACCTGAAACTAGGTGGCTTTGTATGTTTATAAGAGTCTAAATAAATGAATTTTTTTAGGAAGGGATGAAAGGAGAGCTTTGTATGTGGGAGAAATATGATGACATAGACCTCCCCCTCTTTTCAGAAATGGCTCTGTTCAGATTATTTTTCCTGAATATGGAGCGCTTTGGGGTGTACCATCCTTTGAACCAGCTGGTGTATGCTGTCCAGTGCAATGAAGAAGAAGAATGCACTCATTTTTAGATTATGCTCAAAGCAATGTCTCCTGTGAACACTCACTGTCGGTGCTTTCTTTTTTTTAGTTTGGGTTATGCCTTCTTCCTGCTCTTTCTGCATTCTTCTACTGCAGCTGCGAAATTATTTAGACATACCTTTTCTGCAATAAAGGCTTCTTCTCTGGCGTTCAACATGTTGTAGGTCCCTTGCAAATAGAGGAATTAATGAAGCTGGAGTGATGCCTGTTGTAGCGTGGCATCAAAAAGCGGGACCAAAAAAAGCTACAAGTGCTTCAGGGATGCAAGGAGAGTTGGTGATAATGCAAAAAGTACCATCTAACTGACATGTATTGCCAGGGCGAATGCAGGGAAACGCGTAGCCAAAATTTGTGCAAGTGTCAAGGTGGCACAAGTCTTAGTTGGCATTCTTTTGCTTTCTCTTGCATCCCTTTTGCTACTTCTGTGTAGCTTTCTTCCTCACAGCGCCTTTCTATGCACCATCACCTTTTTGTATTTTGCCTGCTGTGATTGTTTGAACCTGCTTGTGCAGCAATTAAAAATCTCTATGCTCTGCATCCTGGGGTCATGCAGATAAGATATGCACGTTAAAAATAATCCAATTTATAAGCGGCTGCCTAAAAACCCAAGGACACGACACTTTATACAGATAAAACAGCAAACAAAGTATAAGACCAAAAAAGAAATAAAAACAACATAGATCATTTAAAGAGAGTATGCAGTCTTGAACAGATGAGTTTTGAGTCTGGATATGATGATGAGGAGTGAGTCAAGATTTTGGATGTGGGTTGGTAATGAGTTCCAGAATTTGGGAGCAGAGCGGCTGAAAGCTCTGCTCATTACACCCTGTAAAAATTATTTGCTTGTACCGTTTCTTGAAATGGCTCATACTGAGTTCTCATTAGTTCCATAATTGAATTCCACCTACAGATATGCTTTTCTGTATTGTTAGAGTGTGCAAATGTTTCAAGTGGCATTTTTAACTTAGGTATGCCTGTGAATATTCTCATTCATCCAGGTCATTTGGGTTCTCAAGGCATTGAATCAATCGCAGCTGGACTGGTCAGGCTCCCTTAGGAAATATTTCTCCATGGGAAGAATTGTACATTGTTGGGTAGCACGTCATTTTTAATGTGCGTAATTTTGGCTCTTTGGATCTGTGAATTTCAATAATTACAATTTAATCAATTAATCAATCAATCATTGACTGGCGACCAGTCCAGGGTTTATCCCACCTGTCGCAAGAAGTCAGCTGGGATAGACTCCAGCATGCCCTCATAATGATAAGCGGCATAGAAAATGGATAGCTGGAAGGATGGATGGATTCTCCCTGTTTCTGCCATCTATTCTAACGATTCTATCCTACAGATGTTTGACTGCTTTTTACTAAACATCATTTTAGTTTTGTTTAGGTTCAAGATGTTTCTTTGCAAACCACCTTATTCATTTGTCCATTCCCACTGTTTGTATTCACTCACGTGTATTCTCCCCTGAACAGAATGTGTCATCTAGTACAGTACTAGCTTTAGGTCTTTTGTGACGTTGCCCATGAATTAATTTATATGTTAAAAATATTGGTCCAGCTTAAGAATTTGACCAAATATATTTAAGCTATTTGTATAACTAAAACTCCAAATAAAAATAAAAGTTAAAGAAAAAAAGAAAAACATAAAGAGCTTGTGTGTTGGGCTTTAATTGCACCTCCTTTATGTAACAGGATCACGCAGATGGTGTTTGGTGTAAGAACAACATGAGCCTTACATCACTTATGACTATTTTTGCTCTCCTCTCCTATCTCTTCCTACATTCATGTTAAATCTTGCTGCTGGGTTACAAGTATGCGATGGCAAATAGTTACACCCCGCAAAAGGCGTATTTAATCACTCCCTTGCCGTGCAGGGTGTAGACGTTGCAATAACAGACAACATAGTAATTCCATGAATGCTGTGAATGTGCAACGTTTAAAAAAAGAGTAAAACCTGTAAGAAGCCGTGTGGGTCGTGTGGAGAGCATGGCACACTGCAGTAAACAGAGAGTTGAGGAAGAGGCGTGGCTTGTCATCTCGCTGCACAAAACATCTCTGATCCAGTTGAAACATTTCAGGTGCCGAAAGAAAGTGGACGAAGCGTGCCACCATCGCTGCCGTTTCTCTTCCAGGGGCAGCAGCAAATCAAAAGCAAAGGGGGGGACTTTGTTTATCTATTTGTTTTTGTGGTTGCAGACCAGGAGCAGAGTTTGCATTGTTTCTGCAGGGCTGATCGTGTCTTGGGAAGCACCACCGCTCGTCTACCTAGTCTATTGGATGGTTCCGCCTACTTCCCCCGCACCAATTTCGCAACTCTTGTTTGGACTATATAGCTGAACATTGGGACACATTCTTCATTAGCGTCTAGGTAAGTTGTTTACATCGATAAGCCATTTTCAGCCCGCTTGGCTAAAACACAAATGAAACTGTCTGATTTCGCTGCGCTTCCGGTGAGGAGTGTACCTGGTCGTGAGCTCAGGTAAGTCGAAGAACCAGGAAGGGCACAAAAAGTCAGCAGCCGGCGTGGAGTGAAACGTATATTGTTTAAAACAGTTATAAAACCACCTAAACACGTTGACTGTCATTTGAAAACCGTAATATTGCGTGGGATTAGCTAGCTAGCAAAGTGAGGTACCTGTTGTCGTACTATGCCAAGCTAACCAGAGGGAAAGTTGCCAAAATAACTCTTAATTGTTCGTTTTTTGTTGCGTTTGGACGGACGTCCACTCAGTCAAGCGCTTAAATGCAATGATACATGAGTTCAAAAGGATAAAATGATGTCGCGTGTGTCATGTTTGGTTAAACTAGCTGCCAGGGCTAAATGTTTTGTGTGGCGTCGTCACGTGGACAAATTGTTCCGTGATGATGAGCGGACATAACATTAGGAACACCTTCTGCGTAATAACATGTAATTAAAGAGGAAGATTGGACTCATTTTTCATTATGATGAAATGATTGCCCATTGCTCTTTGCAACTGTTATTTTTTGTTGGGGGGTACATGAGGGTACCGGTGAGATGATGCTAGTCATGATGCTAACCCATGCTAATCTGTTTGGTAAATTATAATTAAAAGCTTGCCTGACGCAAGAGGAAGGTACCACTTTTATTGTCGTAAATTTACGACTTTCTTGTCAAAATCTGGCAGGATTTTATTATTGCGTAATAGGCATTGCTTGAGACTAAAAGTCAGGCGACTTCTGTGATGTTTGGCTGTGGTCAAAGGTAATATTACAACTTTTATTCTCATAAAATGACAACTTTTTTTTCCCCGTAAAATTGTACTTTTTCGCTTTTTTAAAATTACGACTTTTAGTCTTGCAAAATTACCAATTTCATTCTTGTGAAATGTTGTTCCAGTAAAATTACGACTTTAAATCTCCAAAGTCTCTGATTTTTATTTTATGTGTTCCTAGTAGCTTGTTGTATCCCAAGCCTAGGCTGTGTTCACACTGCAGGTCAATTCAGATTTTTTTACTCATATATGACCTGTATCTGATTTCTTTTTTCATGTTAGTGTGAACAGCACAATTCAGATTTTTTCAAATGTGACTCAGGTCTTATTTGTATGTGGATGTAAATGGGATATGTGTGCCATGCAGTATGAACGCTCAGGTGGCATACACAGTATCCAACATATACGTCATGGAAAGGCGTGTATTGCCATGCTTACCAAGACTTTAAAGGTAGGCAGTCATCGAAAGATGTAGTTTATCATGCAAGACTTAAGATAAATGTACTCACCTATGTAGGCAAAAGTTCCTCTCATCCGAAAATGATTTTTAGTTGGTGAAGCAGCTGTCAGAAATGTCTCACCACTCCACCCCACAAGCACCTTGGAACAGACATGGCAACAAGATGTCTACAAACCTCTGTTCCAAAATTCTTGCCATCTTTCTTCCTATTTTTTCTCACTGAATCATTTGGTTGAGAAAATATTGACTCCTGTTGCATAAAATCTTTGAAATTGCCACAAACGCGTTAAGGAGAGCATGCTGGTAATGTGTGGATTGATACTGAAATGGCGACATTTCCGATACCAGCTCTTCATGATCTAAAGTCGATTCTGAAATCAAAATAGTGACACTTTTGATACTTAATTTTGTACTTTGTTTTTCTGATATTCTATATTAGCTTGGCTATATTGTAAATCCCCCCACTACCTCAATATACTTCACTGTTTAATATAAATCATTAAAGGACTTTGATGTCTGGTATTCTTTATGCTATGATTTTAAATACTGTACACAACGTTTTAAAATTTACCAGAATTTGCACATAGTATTGAATTGGTATCGCCAATACCACCGTGAATTTTACCCAGCATCGAATCAAATGAAATCAATGGTATCGCACATCACTGGTGCACACACAGAAGCTGTCTTTACTTCTGTAAACACACGTAAATGTGAGGGATGTCCCATTTCTGCGCATAGATGTCACTTTCCAGGCACATTGCGTTCACATTACAAGCTGCATTTGTTTGGTAATGTGAACCACCACATAAAAAATCGGATTAAACTACTGACACCATATTTGAAAATACAGTGTGCTTATATATTATTTTTTATTTCTAATACATTAGTTGCCTTATTAAGCTTATTAAGTGGAGCAAAATATTAGAAACACCTACCAAGCATGTTGCAGTACACTTTTACTGGAAATACAATAAAAAATAATGGAAAAGCAAAAATAAATGCTAATAACATTTTTTAAAATATATTCTTGTGTTGGATGAATATATATTTATAAAAAAAAAAAATATATATATTCTTGTAAAAAATATATTCTTATAATATATATATTAGTGTGAAGATTTAGCTCCTACATAAAACGAGGCATGCTGGAAAACCAGTTTTATTTGCAAGCTGTGTAAACATTACCACAGTAAGTCAGTCTGTGTACTCCGAAACAATAAGGTCACATATTTCAGGTCACAAGAGGCAAAGATGGTAGTAGCCAATAAAAGAAGCCCATTCACAATAGGAGTGATATTAATCACGTATTAAAATGAAGACATTATGTTGACTAGACAACGTATTGCATACAGAATATTGGAATTATTTTAGCAATTAAAAAATAATGCGTTGTGATGTTTGTTCAGATTTCAAACCTAATACAATGAAAGTAAAAAACAATGTAAATAAAAAAGAACTAATCACGGTCAAAATGTTGTCTTTACTGACCTTACAAGGACTTTTAAATGTATAAAAATAAGTTATCTCCTGCTAATCAAAATAATAAAGCACACTTTTTAATAATCACAATAATCATCATTCCCATTTTATTTTTGCTTCCAATCTGCTCCGATTTTTTAAATAGTCTTGTTTAATCGATCCAATCCATTACCGATCCTTTAAAATTTTTTTTTTATAATAATACACTTTTTCTTATGAACAATAGTTCATGGAATTTAATATTGCTATTAAAATAGCTCTTCTAAGCATTACAAATAATGAGAGTCTGAAACGCTAAAATACTTCGTTTCTATTGGTCAGACACTTGTACAAATAAGTTATCTGCTGTGTTGTGGATGTGCTGTTTTAAACCCTCCTAAATGTTGTTAACGTGTAAAAATAAGGTAACACTGTGAACCACTGTTTAAAATCAAACATAAAAACGCTAATATGCCAACTTTTGTGGTGCAGATGCTTTAAATTATTACGTTTTGTAATTTTGAATGTGTGTTCGTTTTGCTGTGTTGAAAAAATATCTAATGAAATAGCACACGGTGTCACTTTTTTGACTTTGCATGTAAAATTAGTAAATGTGTGCAAAAAAAGTTAACCACTGTGAAAAATAAAAACTGTAAAATGTTCAAGGCTAAAAGTGGAGTCTTAATTCCCTAAGTGAAATAATTTAACTTCCAATGTATTTCCATCTTCCCGGAGTGTTGTGAAAAATCCCAAGAAAAAGTCCAGAATGTCATAATGTAACTGTTCAAATTAAGTGTTTTGTGGTCAAAAAGCATGACTATTGGTCATTCTCCGGAAGGGGAGGGCAGTGATGTAGTAATATTTTTTTTTCTAATATTCCCACGATAGAGTGGCAAAGTCCCAACTATCGATCAGTAGCTCACTATCGACGGGTTGGTGATCCCTGGTGTAGAGAGAGTCCAGTGCAAGCCAGTCTATTCCAGTTGTACAACATTAGTAGGACCCTATGAAATCTGTTCTATTTTTTTTGGTTTGAATTTTTTAGAATTCTGCTTTTTACATTTACACTTATTTTTATCAGCATAAAGAGTGTGTTGTTTGGTTTCTGAATAAAATGTCCGTATGTAGGTATGAACTGGCAGACCCGGGTCTGCTATGAACTAACATTTTATATTTTTCAGAGAATTTGTTTGCTGTAACAGTAAATTAACTAATAGAATGTCAGAGCATGATAGGCCAGATCACGAGTTTATTTCTACTTTCATGACATCTTCATGACTCATCCCGGTTGCTTGTATGACCTCACCCACAGCCAACGCTTCGTCAACATGACATTCATTTGTGTTCTTATTAAAGCCCTGCGTTACAATTTAGACCAACGCAGAACTGGGAATGGCTTTGAAAGGCTATGTATTTTTGTCACAATCATTGGGCAGGGAATGGGCACTTTTCTGCTACCACTACAGCACATCTGACTATTCTTACTGGGAGTGTTATGAAATATTAATATGCCAAACTACCACAATATTTAACCTTATAATGGATTATCGATACGCTCTTTTCTTAAAATATATTTGCTATAAACATCTTTCACTGTTCCTTTTCAGTGAGTCTTAACTGTTGATTTATCAATACTGTTACATTCCTAATGGCTGCAGTTGGTGAAGTTCTTCTGACTGAATGCCGGTATAACGTAAACCCGGTAAATTTAGTCATACATTTTTTAAAACTGAACCATAAATTTTTTATCCAGGGTTTGTAATCAAATTGTATACCATTTAACTGCTGATGGCTGTGCACTATGTGATAATGCCATAATTACATTTTTGAAACGTTACGATAATTGTCATTAATATTTATAGATAAACTGTATAAAAATGACTAAAACAACACACTTGGTGATGTTAGCTTGATTTAGTGTCTTTGTCATTGTTATTGTTTTGTAGCATGTCTTGTTTGAATGGAATCGCATAGTCACATAGTTTGGTATGAATTGCTTAAATTGATCATGCAGAACTCTAATAAGCAAATGCATATGTTTTTAATATGCAAGATAAGAAGTATTTTATAATTATATCCATCAATATCCAATATCCGTTTTCTATACTGCATGTCCACATCACGCGGAAGCTGCAGACATTCCCAGCTGACTCCGGGCCAGAGCAGGGGTACACCCTGTACTGGTTGCCAGTCAGTTGCAGGGCGCATATAGACAACCATTCACACTCACATTCATACCTATGGACAATGTAGAGTGTCCATTAAGCCAAGCATACATGGTTTTGGAATGTAGGAAGAAGCCAAAACTCCACACAAAGATGTTATAACGGAGATACAAACCCAGATCTGCTGACTGTGCAGCCAGCATGCCAACCACTAAGCCGCATCCAGCCTCAATTATATATTGTATTAAAATAAAAATAATATAACAATAGGATAATTTATTAACAATAATTAATGAATTCATTCATTACGAAAATGGAGTTAAATTCTAATCCTATCGTGTACGTGTACAAAAACATAACTGTGTGTCTCTTTCTGCATCCCATCCAGCAAAAGGAGCCGTTCCCTAATGAGGTAGTCCATCAGCAGATGGCTATTGGAAGAAATTCTGACCACTTCATGGCCAAAGATCCTTCGTCGCAACTCCCTTGGCCTACCGTTTGACTGGCTGATGCGCCTCTCCAGGTGATTTGCTTCTGAGATGCTAGCTTGTGCATTTTCCTAATGACCAGGGCAAGAAGCAGTGGATTGTTTTTGGTTTTTTTTGTTGCGTTGTTTTGCTTGACAAGCCTGGGCAAAACCTTTTTATTTGCAGTGGAAGACCAAGCTTCCCCTACCGCCTCAGGGAAAACACATGTATTTGCTTGTAAAACCAGTGAAAGCATAGAATATTACTTAATTAGTATGTTGATGTAATAGTATAAACCAGTGGTGTCCAAACATTTTCCACTGAGGGCTGCACACTGAAAATTCAAAGGATTCTGGGGCCATTTTGATATTTTTTATAAAGTCCTAGCTAATGATAGTGATGAGCAGAAGCAAGAGCCTGGAGACTGTCTTCTGTTGTTAAGGTCTCCGTTTTCCTCCACTTTGCCTTCCCAGTAAAATACGTGCATTTCATTTACTTTTTTAACAGATTTGATGCTTCATTTTATGAATCATTAATGCTGCTTACACAAATGTTAAACAGTTTATTTTCAATAGTTTGTTCCTTTACCATACCGAAAACATCAAAATGTGATTATGGTGTATTGTTACTTCCCTAGTTGTGAGTGTTATTAGCATTAACATTTTAACCTTTTCTTGTTACATTATGCCTCTATGTTCTTAAAAAAAGATTTTTTGGGGCTGTCAAAATATAGCGCATTAACAGCGGAAACTAATTTCTTTCATTAATTACATGAAATGTTTTTAGTGTATTAATAGCATACGCATTTTGACAAGCCTCACCTCTTTAACTGCATCGCTACTGTGAATGTTAATACATGTATTAGCGAAGTGGTTTGGAACTGCACATTATGTGCTTGACGCACACTATAAACCTTAGAATCTGACATACTTTGGTGTGCCCAGCATTTTTTGGCAAGTTCAACAGCTGCGGCGTTGTTACTATCCAAGCAGAAGCTGAAATAATTCAACATTTGATCAATCATACTTCAAATATGTCAGCTGCGTGTAACTTCTTTCAAAACATGTCGTACTCGCATCTATTTCAGACTGCTTCAGACTAACTCACTACTTTCTGGTCTGGCACTGTAAGCATCATGGGAATTATGGCGCTTTTAGCGTAAACGTAGTTCATTGTAGTTTTCTTACTACAAAGTGAAATATTGTCGTGCCTTGGTCTTGCTAACCCAAAACTGTGAATCATCTCGTCTCGTGAGCTAAGGGAATTGTGAAACCCCAAGTGGGGTACGCGTAACCCCAGGGGTACGCCAATTGTGATAGCGGGTACGTGACTAAATATTAAAAACAATTAGGCGGTTGTACACCCTGGACTGGTCGCCAGTCAATCACAGGGCAGACGTACAACCATTTACACTCACATTCACACTGTAATGGACAATTTAGAGTTGCCAATTAACCTAACATGCATGTTTTTGGAATGTGGGAGGATATATCGCGATATAGTAATGTTGGCTGTCAATATACAATATTGCATTCCATTCCATTTTCTTCCGCTTATCCGGGTCCGGGTCGCGGGGACAGCAGTTTCAGTAGAGAAGTCCAGACTTCCCGGTCTCCGGCGACCTCTTCCAGCTCCACCAAGGCGTTCCCAGGCCAGCTGTGAGACATAGTCCCTCCAGCGTGTCCTAGGTCTTCCCCGAGGCCTTCTCCCGGCTGGGCATGCCCGAAACACCTCACCAGGGAGGCGACCGGGAGGCATCCGGACTAGATGCCCGAGCCACCTCAACTGGCTCCTCTCGATGTGAAGGAGCAGCGGCTCTACTCTGAGCTCCTCCCGGATGGCCGAGCTCCTCACCCTATCTCTTAGGGTGAGTCCAGCCACCCTACGAAGGAAACTCATTTCCGCCGCTTGTATCCGCGATCTCATTCTTTCGGTCATGACCCATAACTCATGACCATAGGTGAGGGTGGGAACGTAGATCGATCGGTAAACAGAGAGCTTTGCCTTCCGGCTCAGCTCTCTCTTCACCACGACGGTCCGGTACAGCGACCGCATTACTGCAGATGCTGCACCGATCCGTCTGTCGATCTCACGCTCCAACCTTCCCTCACTCGTGAACAAGAACCCGAGATACTTGAACTCCTCCACCTGAGGCAAGACCTCACTCCCAACCCGGAGGGTACAGTCCACCCGTTTCCGACTGAGAACCATGGCCTCGGATTTGGAGGTGCTGAGTCTCATCCCAGAAGCTTCACACTCAGCTGCAAACCGCTCCAGTAAACGCTGAAGGTCACAGCCTGATGAGGCCATAAGGACCACATCGTCTGCAAATAGCAGAGACGAGATCCTAAGGTCACCAAGCTGGACTCCCTCAACACCTTGACTGCGCCTAGAAATTCTGTCCATGAAGATTATGAACAGAATCGGTGACAAAGGGCAGCCTTGGCGGAGGCCAACGTTCACCGGAAACAAGCTCGACTTACTGCTGGCAATGCGAACCAGGCTCCTGCTTCGATTGTACAAGGACCGAATGGCACGTAGAAGCGGACCATCAATCCCGTACTCCCGGAGCACCCCCCACAGGACACCACGAGGGACACGGTCGAATGCCTTTTCCAGGTCTACAAAGCACATGTAGACTGGTTGGGCAAACTCCCACATACCCTCGAGTACCCTTGCAAGGGTGTAGAGCTGGTCCAGTGTTCCGCGACCGGGACGAAAACCACATTGCAGCTCCTCTAACCGAGGTTCGACTAACGGTCGTACCCTTCTCTCCAGCACCCTGGAGTAGACTTTCCCAGGAAGGCTGAGGAGTGTGATCCCCCTATAGTTGGAACACACCCTCCGGTCACCCTTTTTAAAAATGGGGACCACCACCCCGGTCTGCCAGTCCAGAGGTACTGTTCCTGACTTCCATGCAATGTTGTAGAGGCGTGTCAACCAACACAGTCCTCCAACATCCAGAGCCTTGAGAAATTCTGAGCGGAACTCGTCTACCCCCGGAGCCTTGCCACTGGGGAGTGATTTGACTACCCCAATTACCTCAGCCACGGTGATAGAACTGTCCACGTACGTATCCTCAGACTCTGCTTCCTCTATGGAAGGCATGTCAGTGGGATTGAGAAGGGCCTCGAAGTATTCCTTCCACCGACCAACTATATCCACAGTCGTGGTCAGCAAGCCCCCGTCCGCACTGTAAACAGTGTGAACTGGGGGCTGCTTCCCCTTTCTGAGGTGTCGGACGGTTTGCCAGAACCTCTTCGAGGCCGACCGAAAGTCGTGCTCCATAGCCTCACCGAACTCCTCCCACACCCGAGTTTTTGCCTCGACCACCGCCGAAGCCGCGTGCCGCTTGGCCTGCCGGTACCTGTCAGCTGCTTCGGGAGTCCCGCAAGCCATCCATGCTCGATAGGACTCCTTTTTCAGCTTGACGGCAGCCCTAACCCCCGGTGTCCACCATCGGGTTCGGGGCTTGCCACCACGACTGGCACCGACCACCTTGCGGCCGCAACCACAACTGGCTGCCTCAGCAATAGAGGCACGGAATACGGCCCATTCGGACTCAATATCCCGGTCCTCCCTCGAGATGCAGGCGAAGCTCTGCCGGAGATGAGAGTTGAAGACTCGACGAACGGGAGACTCTGCCAGACGTTCCCAGCACACCCTCACTACGCGTTTGGGTCTGCCAGGTCTGTCCGGCATCCTTCCCCGCCATCTAATCCAACTCATCACCAGGTGGTGGTCAGTTGACAGCTCAGCCCCTCTCTTCACCCGCGTGTCCAGAACATGCGGACGCAGGTCTGATGATACGACCACAAAGTCGATCATAGCCCTGCGACCTAGGGTGTCCTGGTGCCAAGTGCACTTATGGACATCCTTATGTTCGAACATGGTGTTTGTTATGGACTAACTGTGATTCGCACAGAAGTCAAGCAACAACACACCACACGGGTTCAGGTCAGGGAGGCCGTTCCTCCCAACCACGCCCCTCTAAGTCACACTGTCAATGCCCACATGGGGGTTGAAGTCTCCCACTAGAACTATGGAGTCACCAGCAGGGGTGCTCTCCAGAACCCCTCTGATAAACTCCAAGAATGCTGGATACTCTGAACTTCCGTTCGGCGCGTACGCACAAACCACAGTCAGGACCCTTTCCCCAGCCCTAAGGCGTAGGGAAATAACCCTCTCATTCACTGGGGATGACTCCAACACAGAGCCACCAAGCGGGGGGCTAATAATAAGCCAACACCAGCTCGCCGCCTCTCCCTTGCAGCAACTCCAGAGAAGAACAAGGTCCAGCCCCTCTCAATGAATTTGGTTCCAGAGCCCAAACTGTGGGTTGAGGTGATTACGATTATATCTAGTCGGAATGTCTCCGCCTCTTCCACCAGCACGGGCTCCTTCCCCACCAGAGAAGTGACATTCCATGTCCCAAGAACCAGATTTGGCCGCCGAGGACCAGGTCGCCCGGACACCCGCCCCCGACCACTGCCCAAATCGCAATGCACCAGACCCTTATGCTTGCCCCTGCAGGTGATGGTTCTGCGGGGGGGAGTTCCCGTGTGGCTTCTTCGGGCTAGGCCAGGCCAGGCCCCACGGGTGAAGGTCTGGCCACCAGGCGCTCGCCTGCGAGCCCCTACCCCAGGCCTGGCTCCAGGGTGAAGCCCCCGTATCCCACGTCCGGGCGAGGTGTGGTCACTCTTCTTGTTCTTATTCATAAGGGTCTTCTGAATCACTCTTAGTCTAGCTCGTCACCTAAAACCTGTTTGCCTTGGGAGACCCTACCAGGGGCATAAAGCCCCTGACAACATAGCTCCTAGGATCACTCGGGCACTCAAACCCCTCCACCACGATAAGGTGGTGATTCACGGAGGGGGATATACAATATACTTTATATTATGATATCTTTCCACAAAGTAAGTTTAGACAAAGTAAATGTCAAATATGCATGCAAAGTTATGTCATTAAAATTGAAACATTATTGTAGAAAAATAGCCGAATAAATAATAGTCCATTCTTTAGATCCACCTCGGTGGCATTGTGCCTTGAGTACGTATGGATCTCCACTGTGCTGTGTGCAGCGGGAGCTCATGGCTTGTGACTACTTTGGGGGCTGGATGGGTGTTTCAGGAGCAACCCCTGCTGCATTGTGACAACACACTAACTGCACACCAATACGTACTTGCACGTTTAGGTCCTCAAATACCAGAAAAATCTCCATCGATGCCAGAAAAAATAGCTAGATTTGTCGCTAGTTGCTTTTCAGAAAACATGTCGCCAAGATGGTTTGGAATGTGACCAGGTTTAGCGACAGAGTCCCCAAGTAGGCAACACGGGAGCTTGTCACTTCCTTCATGTTTATGGGGGCTTCTGCAATCTCTGCTCAGGAACGCTGAACCACACAGGAGTCAGACATGCGCCTCAAGATACAGGAGAACACCGCAAATCCAGTCTTT
>QODF01000117.1:3510446-3525585 GCA_024372805.1 Oostethus manadensis
GGCAGCGGAGTAAGTTCTGGAAATGTATGTTAAAAAGGGGAAGGAAACTGACCACCGTGGTACTGTTGGGTCGTGAAACAAATTTTGCTGGATGATAATTGTTCTACAAAATTTGTCGACAAAGTTTTTTTAGACAGTTTGTTCATTAATCATATGGAATAATAATGCAAGTACATCATATCAAAAACAATAAACACCAATTTTTCAAGAGTATTTAACATTTTAATTGGAATGTCAAGAGCTTTTAAATAAAATTGCGATGCTGTTGTAATAGGTTTGTTATAGATAGATCATAGTAAACTATTTGGCTATCTGGCTCTGAAGTGTACAAAGGAGTTAATTTTCCCAGTCATTGTTAATAATTTAGATGGCTATTTTGTCACACTCTTATTTATTTACAATGACGGGGCAAAAAAGGAAGCAATGTCACCCTTGTTTCACGCAGGTTAGTATCTTGCAGTCTTGCAACAGGAGAAATGCCGGCTGCAGTGTTTGGGTTCACTGCTCTGATTTAAATATGTAGGTTTTTGTTTTTGTCTGCGTAGGTAGCTTGATTGGTTCATGGCGTCAACTCATTCAAATTTAAAGGATAAATAAGCATGTTAAAAGTTATTTAACTTTTAATTAATGACATTTTATCGCAGATAGAAATAATTTTTTATCTATAATAAGTAGGGATAAAATCGGCCCACCCATATTCTCGGCTCGACATTGGCATGAAAATTTTTAATAATGGTCAATATTGGTACCTGTTTTTTCCCCATAATAAAAACAAATAATAAAAAATTCTGTATATTGACCCTTGGGCTCCTGTGTTTTCCGGCGCGCAAATGATGATCTCTGAAGCATGTAAACATCCATTGGTGTCGAGTAAAAACATGCTCTGTCCTTCCATTCATCCGTTTTTTGTCTTTTGGATTTTAGCTTATCCTTATTAGGGTCACGGGTGCTTGCACGCTCCTGACTAGCATTACGTCGTAGTGTCTTCTTCAGATATTAAGCTGGCAATTTGCAAAAAATAGCAAGGCATAGCTTATGCAAGGCAGAACCAATGCTTCTTCTTTGAATACTTCAAATTTTAATACTTTGACAGCCCTAATATATACCTGTGTATTATATAATATTACCCAGTGATTAATTTGGTAAATACAGTATATGATAAAGATGTGTGTTTACAGTATGTGTACAAAGTCAACATTATGATTTAGATACTTATTTTTTGCATATTTATGCCATGTGTATTAATCATTTATGATTGAAAATCTCAAAATGTACCCCTTTTTATTTAGGAGTATGGAACTGCATGCAGATGTTTGAATTTTACTCTCACCAATAGTTGCAATGCATACAGTCAGAACACTCGCCTTGCCAGACCCCGAAACTAATCTGAAAACTTGCGGCTCTAAAGCAACTTTGAGCTTAAGTGATTGCTTTGGAATCCTGTTGCCATGGAGCCCAGCTGCAAAGTACAAGCCGGAGAACGTCTGCATGTTTAATTGAATTGGATGCGGGTCGCTAAAAGTCACAGTTTTTCAATCTACTGTTGAATGGTTACATGGTTGCCACGTCATCATCATCCATCCAGGATTCTTGCAATTCCAGGTTAGCAAATGTTGTCCAACCGGTTGTGACTGAAAGCGTGCAGATCTGTAGACAATGACGGAAGTTTCATTGTGCGTTTTCATCTATTTTCTATTACACTTATTCTCACTAGGGTAGGGTATATGGGAGCCTATTCCAACTGAGGTGTACACCCTGGACTGTTTGCCAGCCAATCGCATAGCACACGTATAGACAATCAACCATTCACCCTCACATTCTCTGCTTTGTCGTGATATATGTAGTGTGAGGTTGCAAGATGCACACATATATAAAAAATTTGCATGTTAAAACCAGAATTCATTATTGTAATAACATTTTACTGACACTCAGCAGACATATAAATATTCATCAAAGTGAGCGAGCGTTGCTTTGCACTTTTTTTTCCTGGATGGGAACTTGAATAAATTGAATGCTGCAAGTCTTGTTTTAAAAAAAAAAAAGGTCAGACTTGCATCGTTGTGGAACTGGTAAGACAACAAAATTGAGTTTGAAAGGCATCTGAAAGAGGGACAAGCTGAGGGGGAAAAAGGGTACATCTGTTTATAGGCTATTTTCATCCTTCATGTGGGTGTGGGTCACTCACATGAACACCTGAAGATGAACAAAAGACAATAATAGCAATCATTTACATTATTTTTAGCTAGTGTTTTTTTTATTGTGTGTTTGTATGTAAGGCATTTGGTGTATATATTCATACAGATAGATATATATACAGGTCTGTCTGTCTAAACTACATTAATACTTTATTAATCTCCAATAGAATATCCTTCATTAAAAGCTTGTAAGTGTTGATTTTGGGGATAATAATGTGCCACTGTTACCGGGTAAAAGTTCTATTTGTCCTCAGCCTTGGTTTTAAAAGCTGTTAGTTAGTTAATGTGCAAACTTTGTTGACCTTCTTTAAAATGTTTAGTGAGGAACATTTTCCTAAGTTCGGGCCAAACTGTATTCTATGGGAGTAGAAAAAGATGCAAGGATAGAACAAATGTTAATAAATTACTATGTTGACCTAAATGTAAGACAGCCCCTCAGGTCAGTGGTGTGAGTGACAGGAAGAAAATCTTTGATTTGCTTGAGCAGAAGGCATTTGATGCTTTTGGTTTGCATGTACCCGTCCTCTAACAAAAAAATATCCATAAATCCCTATGTGTTTTATTTTTGAAAACGCATTGGTTATTAGCCAAACAGAAGCGTCAGTGATGTCATTTCCATGGACAGCACCATAACAAACGTAGCGATTTGCAGGAGAAGAGGCAGCCTGGTGAATCAACATAATTAGAGTGTCCTTTCATTGTCGAATATTCTCACGCCATTTTTCCAAAATAACATGTTGGTCAAAGTCGTCCCACCAGCTGGAGGTCTCAAGAGGTCTTGTCCCAAATTGCCGTCATTGGCAGGACCAATGTAGCCATTTTAGAGAGAAAAACGGCAGGAGAAGCGTCCTGCGAACACAATAATGGCGCCTTTTTTTATCAAAATAAAGCAAAAGTAGATGTATGTTTACTCTTAAACACATAAAACAATATGCTTTAAACGAGCAATGTAATGTTGGCCGTTGTACACAGTAAATTGTACTTATCAAGTGTGGAAATGACGGCACATAATTGTCACTTGTTGGCAACAAGCCTTTGTCTTTGCCATCCACACTAAAAAGTCGTAATATTACGAGATTAAAAGTCGTAAATTTATGAGATTAAAAG
This sequence comes from Oostethus manadensis, assembly GCA_024372805.1. NCBI lineage: Eukaryota > Metazoa > Chordata > Actinopteri > Syngnathiformes > Syngnathidae > Oostethus > Oostethus manadensis. The sequence goes on from QODF01000117.1 coordinate 3,513,749, forward strand.
TCGTAATATTACGACTTTAAATCTCGTAATATTACGAGATTTAAAATTGTAATTTTAGGTGTCATTGTGTCATACGTGTCCAAGAGAAACGATAGCATAGTTCTTCAGTGGGGACGGGAACTTCCCTCTGGCTTCAGACAAGCTTTTATTTATAACGGGACACCAAAACAGCATTTGGGTATAACCATGTTAACATGAGCTAGCATTGTCTCACCGCTATAATAATACCCCGACCCTCCACATACAGCTCCCGGTTTCATAGCCGTCCTAGGCAACGCCTATAAAATGACGTTAAGACTTTTATTCTTGTACAGTTACGTTTTTACTCTCGTAACATCATGATATTTTCTCGTAAGCATTAAACATTATTGTAAATTTACGATGTAATTCTTGAAATCTTGATGATTGTAATGCTTCATTTAACATTGCCCGAGACTGCTATAAAAACAGGACTTGTGTGGCCCTTGACATGGGTCAAAGGTTAAATTTACGACTTTAAATCTCGTAATATTACGACTTTTAATGTCGAAATCTTACTTTTTTTTTTAATGTGGCCCTAATGCGCCATCAAAAAGTTCATTTGTACTTTAAACAAATGTGTTTTATTTTTCAGGTTTTTTTTTCTTTTTAAACCCCGTGTTTCTACCAAAATCAATTACATGCAGCCCAGAAATCATTGTGAATGTTTATTTAATTTTGCTTTGTGATGATTTTTTTTTTTTGAAGAGAAGTCGCCACCTGTTGAGTTGCATGTATGAATAAACAAACACCCTTTTTAGGCTTTTTTCTAAGGAATGATGAAGTCTTATTATTGAGTAAATAAGGTAATATGTCTTAAGTGTGTTTTTTTTGTAACAGTTCTTCAAATATATTGTACAAGTGCAACTGGTTGGTCATGTAATAATGTACTAATGTAAGTCTGTCTTAAACAGGAACTTGGATTCAAGCAGATACTATGACCTTCCAACGAACCACTGTATGTCAACATCACATGTAGCAGATTCGCCTGTGTGGGCTGCAAGATGATCAAGTCAAGGCATTTACTTTCTACCTTCAAAAACTTGCCACTTGGATTATAACTGTTTGTTTTTTGGGAATTTTCATTATTCATCCCGGGAGAGGCCTCATCCGCATGCTGCGCAAACCAGGACTAGTGGCCCATGTGTAGCTGGGAGTCTGCAGCATCTCACGGAATCACCTAGCAGCCTCAGATTTTGGGGGCAGATCCCCCCAAACGCCACTGCCCCCCACATTTTTTTAGTCCTGGTGTCTCTGCTCATAGCTGGGCAGAACCCACTACCCAATGGCATGGGTCAGGATTTTCAGGAAGCCGGGGGGCAATCTTGGGAAGTCCTACCAAGCGGGGAGCATGCTGTCCCTGGCGCCCACCAAAGGACTCTTGAATGAGCCGGGCCAAAACAGCTGCTTTCTCAACAGCGCTGTGCAGGTAGGTGCTATGACTACTCACTTAGGGCCCTATATGTGCATAAGCAGGAAAAGGCACACAGGTGTGTAAATTCTGACTGCACGGTTTTCGCCCCCTCTACTTACTTCTCTCACATGACATTTTCATCTAAAATTTGCACATTGGGTGGAGCAACCCTATAACTTGGGTGTTCCCTGTCAAATCTGGCCTTGTGCGTACAGTATTCTCCCCTGGTTTTAAGCTTTTGTCCCTGCACGCTTTTGAGCTTCTGGGGCTGCAATAATGTTTTTTTCATTTTCTTTTTGTCTTGCTTTCATTGTTTCCGTCGTATTTTTTTGATACTTTTAATAACATACCACATTCATTCATCTGAAATGTACATTAATCGTTCAATAATGATCATCAATCAGCCAGTTATCCCATCTCTTCAACTGCAAGCTAAAGTGTGTGTGTTTCTGCAAAGCCTGCCTGCCTGCCTGCCTTATGTTTGTCTTTCAGCTGTTACAGTATATCATTCACGTTTGGACAGTTTAAAGTAAACGGCTAATAGAAAATACAGTGTCTAATGGTATTTGTTTATATTTTGTGTATAAACTAAAACAGACGGAACATGTAATTAAAAGCGCAAAATGAATACAGACTCACCATTGGTACAAGCCTGGAGTTTGTTTTTAGAGAGATTATAATGTAGTTTCTCGGTGTGTGTGGGTGATACGCAGTGTGCTAGCATGAATTAACTTGCGTTTGTGCAGTGGACAAATATGCACAATAGAACTTTAAAACGTCTACAAATATTAGCATTTTGCATTCCCACACAGTATCAGCATTTGGGAACAAATGAGTTGACTGGCAACCAGTCCAGGGTGTACCCCGCCTCCCGCCCAAAGTCAGCTGGGCATGCTCCAGCATACCCAAGACCCTAGTGAGGATAAGCGGTATAGAAAATGGATGAATGGATGGAGTTGAAAGAAAAACGCAAAAAGAAAACTAGCTGCGCAGTGTGAAAATTAGCACATGCACACAACTATGATGCGTTCACATACAACATTACTGTTGTATCACATACAATAGGAATCACTAACTGGAGGAACGCGGAAAGTGCTGACCAGATGCAGTCCATTATGGACGTGCTGAAACATTACGACTCAATTCAGTGAGAATTTTTCAACAAGACAAATGAAAGAGGAGAATGAAAGAACGAGACGAAACATACAGGGAAAGAAGATAGAAGCGTGTGATACATTTGAATAAAGACAACAGCCAGACAAGTACAATTTACTGGGAAAGAAGAAACAAATGCCCAAAACAAAAGGAGACAGTGCTTTCAACCCAGGTAAATAGGCAATTAATAAAAAATAATCTTTTGGGTGGATTGTTTTTTTTTCTTGCATTAGTTTGTGTTAAACAATTTTTATAGTAAGTACTTGTACAAGTACTGTAATACGAATACATGGGAAATAAATTGTTGAATAATTTAATAAGTAGTTCAAGATACCCAAATTGACAGACTAAAATAATACAAATAAATATCTTTTTATTAAATTTAAATCCATCCATCCTGGGTCGCAGGCTATGCTGGTGTCTATCCCAGCTGACTTTGTGCGAGAGGCGGGGTACACCCTGAACTGGTCGCTCGCTAATCACAAGGCATACACAGACAAACCACCATTGACACTCACATGCATGCCTATGGACAATTTCGAGTCGCTATATAACCTAACATGCATGTTTCTGGAATGTGGGAGGAAAGCAGAGTATCCGGAGAATACAAAAGAGGAGAACATGTAAACTCCATACAGAGGTGCCCAACGACGATTCGAACAATTCTGTCCTGCTTAACTTAAAACAGAATAAATTCAGTGTCTGGGTGTGTTGAAAAACACTTAATTTGTTAGTTCAGGATCGTGGGTGATCGGCTTTACTGAGAAAGACTCAGACACACGGGTAAGTGTAAAATACAGCGCCTTTATTCTACCCCTTACACAGAGTTACAAACAAGCAAAGGTTGGTTATGCACAAAACTGAATAAAAATTTCAGCTCTTACCGTGACGCGCTGGGTTGGAGAGCCCACAACCTCGGCTTGAGTTTGCACCAACCGGCTGGGCGTCTGTACACGACCCGCAGCAGACTCTAACAGGAAGTGGGCTCCCCCTTCCTTTATACAGGTCTGTCCGAGGAGAGCGTAAGACGGGGGTGGCCAGTCCATGTCCCACGCTCCCAAGACACAGAGCTGTTTCCCAAGGTTAACAACAAGGGCGCCAGTCGGTACACTGAGCTTGTTTAAAATAGTTCAGATGATTGTGAATTGCAAAGCAAGGTTGAATTGCGAAGCAAGGTTACAAACAAGCTGCATGATCTTTCTTTCCCACCCTCTGGTATGCAAGAGGGGAATCAAAACATCATAACAACATACTTTCCAATTTCACCGGGTTGCAGGTGTCTCCAACTTTCGTCATTATAAGTTTTATTAGTTTTATTTATAACTGGCAGCATTTAAATTGTGCACTACTTCAATTTACTAAGTCGATTTCCACTCAAACAGTGCGGCCTTCATCTTTATGCTATTTTGTGCTCATTTGACATTATTTAAAGGTATGAAGTCTGAATTCAACAGTTACAATGAAAAACTACTGAGAGCTAAAGCAAATATTCTTTGACCTTTTGGTGAGATACTCAAAATCAGATGATGTAGTACACCCACTACAAACCTGGACAAACAATGTGTTTATGTTCATTAAATCATTATGTTCAAACATTCAGGAAAAGACTAACAAAAGTATTAAAAGACAAGTGAGCATGACCATGAGGTTTTGCAGACTAGTTTGGATTCTCTTGACAATATGGGAAAAAGTGTGTCCGTTTCTGCTCAGTACGGGTGCTAGCAACCCTGCAGGACACCGGACACATGTAGGATTTGCCGCCGCATGCTGATGGGTTTATGTGATCGGCTTTGAATGGCATTTATTGGCTTGTGCCGATCACATCTTACATAAATCGGATGATATTGATCGTTGTCAAATCAATCGGTGCATCCCTATTGAATACCCCTGAAATGGAAGAATGTAATATTAAGGAGTGGGACAGGAAGACACAAATGCAACGCTAGCGTTGTTATGTGAGCTGCAGTGCTAACATTACGGTCACATTTTAACAGCAACATCATGTTTGGTTGGCCTCCTTGATGACGAAAAACAAAATTATGAAACTTTCACCTCTTATGTTTGTAGGTGCTTGACGGATAGTTTGCAAAGCTCCTAGCTATATTTTAAGTTGTGTAGCGAAGCCTTTTTTTGAGGTGGATGATCAATTTTTTTCATGTTTGCTGCTTATTAACTTGAGGGGCACATTGCTGTTGAACATCGTTAAAAGCTCCAGTTCACGCCTTATTGTTCTGAACTTGTGTCCTCGCGCCTCACCTTTAGACTGCGTTCCACCATTTTCCAAAATAAGACCTATCTCGAGGTTTTGCATCTTAGTCAGCGCCCTTTCCGAGCGATTTATTAATACACGTGAAGGTTGGCTTGTGGGGCTTTTGGCTTACTTCATGGTTTTCAGTCAGTGAGGTCACCCTCTACTCAGCATGACTCACAGGGTGAGACACTGGTTGGAGCTGATTGGAGATGAACAGTTGCTTTTGCTATTTTTGCATGACCTTTTGTCCCAAAAAATGCTGAAAATATTTTTGTCTTCTCCATAGGTCCTTTGGCAGCTGGACATCTTCCGACGCAGCTTGAGGCAGCTACCTGGGCACTTCTGTTTAGGGGAGTCGTGCATCTTTTGCGCATTAAAGGTATTTTCAGGTCAAATTGTCCTGCTCTTATCTACATTCTAACAGATCACCTCTGTTTTTGTAGAGCATATTCTCCCAGTTCCAGCACAGCCGGGAGCGAGCGCTGCCCTCGGACAACCTGCGTCATGCCTTGGCGGAGACCTTTAAGGACGAGCAGCGCTTCCAGCTGGGCTTCATGGACGATGCAGCCGAGTGCTTTGTAAGTTGCTGTCAGGAGAGAGAGCTCTGTGTTTGCAACATGCGAGGTCATTGAAAAGAGCTTCTGTCCCTTCTTTCCCCTCCCAACAACCGCTTTCCACACTGCCGCTAAATATCAGGATGACAGATTATGTAAGCGCAGGCAGGGGTTGTTTGTTTTCTGCACATACATGAGGTTGCATCATTTATGCGCTTTGGAAAAGGATGCCTCATGCATAATTAATGATGTTGACACCAGTTGATTTATTATTTTTAAAATGTGATTAAAAATATTTTATGATATTTATTACATTTTAGAATGTCATTAGACGATTGTAACATAATCGTCATTCTACAGTTACAGTACATATTTGGTGCACGTGGGTCTGCTTGGTGTGGAAGGTGGGAAGGGGTGGTTGATAATCACCAGTTGATTTATTATTTTTAAAATGTGATTACAAATATTTTATGATATTTATTACATTTTAGAATGTCATTAGACAATTGTATCATAATCGTCATTCTACAGTTACAGTACATATTTGGTGCACGTGGGTCTGCTTGGTGTGGAAGGTGGGAAGGGGTGGTTGATAATCAATCAGCACAAACAAATGCACGTGCATGCAGCGTAGCTAACTTTATGGCATGGTTGCAACCATGCATTTTCCTCACTTCTGTTTTTGATATGGGGGCAAAGCGAAACATTTGCCATTCCTGTCTAAGATGAGTTGATCTTCTGTGACATTTCAAAGTTTTAAGTTGTTTTGTTGTTGACAAGAATTTAAAATATAACATCATATGTCATATATAATTTAATAAATAAATTTCATATAGTATATACAATTATGAATATACTGTATATTATGTTAAGACTGGGTTTATAGTTTTTTTTTTTGTGTCGTAAAAACTTAAATTTTAGTATAAATTTTGCTTGTTCTTGATCTCTGCAAACTCAAGCCTGTTCATACTTCTGTTGCTCCACTCAACAAGAACAACAGGTTCAGCAGCCACAATTCTCTGGTTCTTGCACTTTTTCCCTTTATGAGGGGCTATGTTAGGAACTCTAATACCGTGGTCCCTCGCTCCATCGCGGTACGAACATTGCTTTCTCACTCTATTACCATTTATTCCTTAATTAATTATTAAATGATCACCAATCCTTGGTTTACTATGTCCTGTTATCGCTAGTCAAAGAAATGCATATTTAAGCAAATGTAATGCATTCTTAGTCTGAATTTGGGATTTTCAAGCATAAACATGTTATAAAAAAACTAAAGTACAGTTACAGTTTAAGACAATACAAGATTGAGAAACTATAGTCTACACTGTCCACTAGGTGTCACTAGTTATACACACCGGAATTGATCGCCAACGGCAGACTTTTAATATTTTGTAATCTCACAACAGTCGCAACAATGATAATAATTGTTATAATAATAATAATAATCGTCATAGTTTCATATTTTGACAGCCATAAAAAGGTTTTCTATGCAGTAACTACGAAAATATTTTGTTTATTAATATTGAATCCTGCTTTGTGGAAATTCACATATCGCGGTGCGGTCTAGAACTACCTAATAATATTAAATGTAAACAATAATTAACTAACTCTTTGTGAATTCCTATTAGAATTAGTGTACGCAGCATTTTAGCTGTAGTTTCATTTCAATGTCTTGTTATAACTATGTTTGTTTTGCCCCACACATGCTTGAGCCCGTGCTACCCAGCAATTGCAATTACTCCTCCACATAATGTTTACATTTCACAAACAAATAAAAATAAGCAGTAGATCTACTAAGTCAAAATAAATGTGTCTTTTCATTAATGCGATTGTTCTTCTGCATGCAGTGAGCAGATGAAAAATTGTAAACGGGTGACCATCTATAGAAAAAAATTACATGTTGTTGTGTACATACGCTGAGGCTATTTAATTTGTTTTGAAACAGACATTGTATAAATCTGTTCTATATGAAATGCATCCATAAATTACTTTGTTGTGCTCTTGCACTGTGTAGCAAATTAATTAAAAATGTAATTACGTTGACCTTCTAAGGGCGCCTTTATTTTCCCTTTTAATTCCACCCAGATATATATTTTTTATCTTTACTGCTGAAATGCATTGGTGTTGGCAGAGGCAACAGCATGCTGGTGGAGAATTTATGCGCAGCCAGTGTCAGATTAACAGGCTGTGACGCTCTAGCCTGTAACCTCTGCAGGCCTGCCGTGCAAACCTTTAATATTTTAGCGCCTTACCTCATTATAGGCCACAATTAACCTTTTTTCTTTGTACTAACTTTGTACTCCACTGAAATAAATTTTTTTATGATTTGACAGGAAAATATACTGGAGAGGATTCACCTGCATATTGTGCCTGAGGAGACGGATGCATGCACCTCAAAGTCCTGCATTACTCACCAGAAGTTTGCCATGTCACTTTATGAGCAGGTCAGTGGAACACCATTTCACTTACACATGATTTATTGGTCAAGCAAACAGTACTCATGCACATACAGATACATGAATCAATGTCTGAGACAGTGAAAATCCAATCCGTCATTTTCCTGAATGGAATAAGGGGAAGGTGGGGCTGGGGGGTTGGGTTTGGACACCTTCGTAGTCTCCAAGCAGCATCAGCAGTACCGGGTAAATCACAGATGCTGTGTGTGCGTGTGTGTGTGTGTGTCTACATCAATTATAGCCAGACAGACACCATTGGGGCCTTCTGAGATGCTGACTTTAGCTGGAGCCAACCATTTTGATACAGTTCTCCAATAGGACATAATGGCAAACTGGAACAATCCTTTACAGAGTCAAACTGTGGCCATCATATAGTAAAACCTTTAATATCAATACAGACAATATTCAGTATACTGTATACTTATTCTTTAATGCAATGATGATATATGGCATAATAAAGCACAGACACCACCAAGTAAGAAACTTCTCTTGAGTATTTAACATTGCAATTAGAATGAGTTTTTTTAAAATAAATTAAACAGACAACATAATACATTAAAAAAGAAAAAAAAAACAAATGAAAGTAAAACAAGCTCTTGGTCTGTCAAAAATTGCACATAACCAAAAACAATAAAAATAAAAACACTCCAAAAAAAAGCTCACACTTTTATATAGATATGAAGTATCAAGTCTGTGTAAACAAAATTGCACACATAATAAATAATGACATACTGTATTGTTAATGGGAAGGCTTAACATACAGCAAACAACACTGTCTGTGAACGTGCACCGATTTACTCTGCTGTCTAAATGCCTCGGATTGAAATTCATATTTCAATCCGAAAACAAACACAAATTCATATTTGTGTTTGTTCACTTGCAGGCTGTAGCGCTCACTAGTAGCCTTGACTCCACACACTTGGACAAAGAACTTGAATGATAGAAAGGAAGGTTCATTCACTCCTTTCATTCCGGCAAAATTATGAATTTTGTTTGTATTTATCATGCAATTAATTGGTTTATTGATTATCGTGACAGGCCTAAATAGAACGCATTTTGGGGCAAGACTTGTCAATTTTTTAGAAAAAAATTATTTTTAAAAAGAAGTTAGTAAAACACAAAAATGACCTTCTCTCGCAAGTGTGAAAAGATGTTAAACACTGTGAACAGGGAGTGTCACAAGACACTCACTATATTCGCAATATAACACAATACACGAGATTGTGTCTCTGGGAATGAGACTGGACATGATTTTAAACATTACTCTTTAAGAAAATTACAATGAAAAAATATAAAAAATATACATATGTATATCGCAATCTATTAATTTTGTTTCTACTATGTTACCTTGCATTGTGTCTCATGAGACATATGACAGTGGCCCCCCCTCCACTCCCTAAGACAGAGACTGTATGACTGACCAAACAGCTCACACTGTTAATGCCGTTGTTCTATGGAACAAATGCAGCAAGGTGCTGAAAGCAATGAACAGAGTGAGGCTTCTTCGTGCCTGTTTGGGGGCGAGAGAGATGACACGCATGTGCACGGCAATATATAGGCTATATATATATATAGGATATATAGGATATGAAATCCTCTATTTTTTCTCCAAATTCAGTTTTTTTCCCCCCAAATGCCCTTTTTTTCGTTTTAATTTTTTGGAATAAAAAAAAAAGTTTTTTTTTTTACATTTTACACTTATTTTTGGGTGTGTGATTTTTGGGTTAGTGAATTAAGTGCAAAAAGCGACTTACATTTACTGATGCAATGCATCAATGGAGCCCAGTAACTGAGACATGGATGTAGCTTGGCCAACTTTTCTAATGGGATGTCAGCCTCTGCAGACATTGCTAAAAAATCTTCGACAAACTGTAATGCCCTGCTTGTGATTGAGGAAGATGTAGTCACCCATGCAATTCCAACTGCATATGTAAGATATTTTATTACACGCTTATTTTGTTTACAGTTAGACATGTATCAAACGGCGCTCTTATTTTGTAGGCGGGAAGGATGTTTTGTGTGTTAGAAAGTCTCGGCTACGGCTAACGAGTTAAGTGCAAAAATAAACGTGTTTCTTAGCTTTTTTCACACAGAACCTGCACGTCATCATCAGGCATTTTTCAACGCTCCTTACATTGAAGTGGAAAAACACAACACAATGGGAATATACTGTACTCATCCAACCCGAGTCGCACTCACAACCGCATAGCACGCTAGCTTCCATCACTGAGAGTGCATGAAAATGAGCTAGCGTAAGCAAAGCTAAGAGAAGGTTCCCCCAAACTTCACCAGTGTTCATCATCATTTCAACATTGGGAGGGGGGCAGTTTAGTGTTTGTAACTGAGATTCCGCCACAATTTAGCCGTCTGCCGGGTGTATAATTCCACACATGAATGTTAAAGGCCCTAAATGTATAGAGGCAGGCAAAATTATTGCCTTAATTTATTGTAACATTTAAAATTTGGTGTATATATTTTTATATATTGCAATTTGAACTACACTGCCCAGAGCTGTGCAATGCTAGCAATGTTTTTATAGAACTTTTAGTAACTTGATTCGTCCCCCTCTTCCCTCTCAGTCTGTGTGCCGTAGCTGCGGGGCATCCTCTGACCCACTGCCGTTTATAGAGCTGGTGCATTATGTCTCCACTACCGCTCTCTGGTAAGGCTGCACTGTCATCTGTCCCGCTCTTGTTGTCCCTCCACTTTCACCCCCTTCGAGCCTGCACGTGGGACTGTCCTCACCGCGCCCACCTCAAGTCTTTCTTTGTCTCACTTCTTGTGTGTTTGTATTCTTTTTCAGCCAGCAAATGCTCCATCGCAAAGAGGATTCATTTGGAGAACTGTTACAAGCAGCATGCACGGTTGGAGACCTGAGAAACTGTCCCGTAAGTTATTTTAATGTACTGTATGTAATAAGAATGCAGCATTGATTTCCTTAATTTCGGGACAGCAATTTTCAAAACTTTTCATATATATTTCAGAGAACTACTTCGTGTGCAGTTTCACGGGTATTGTTTAACAGTTTTCAACAAAATAAGATGGGAACACTGATGCTGTATGCTACCAGTAAGTAAAAAATTAAACTGGTTTCCGCCAAAACTTGAATCGACAGTTCAAGGCTTTTAAAAAATTGGTGAGTGGACAGAAAATTGTAATCAGTGCTCCCCTAGTATTTAACCAGGTTAAAAGCTCATTGACATTGAAATGCAAACAAGCTCATTGAAAATGTCTTCCACAACACTTTATCCAAGATTTAAAAAGCAGAGGCGGTTTTAGGCACGGGCAAACCGGGCAGCTGCCCGGGGCAGCATTTATTCGTATCATATGGGTGGCGGCACGAGCACTGGAGAAAAAAAAAAATCTGCGGGGGGTGTTGGTTGCTCAGAAATTGTCTCGCCCGAAGAGTAATCCAATGTGGAGACGCCACTGCCGCACAGTGATTGATTATACAGACCTGATCAAAATCTTAAGGCCAGTAGAAAAATTGCTAGGATGCCTTTTTCACATTTGGACCTCGAGGTTTTAATTAGAGCTACAATATGCAAACACAAGAAGGGTGGAGTGTGACAAAAAGCACTTTGAAAAAGCTATTTATTTATTTTTTTGTTATTTTTTTTAACCAATTTTTTTTTTGTCTGAATGGAAGTCAAGCTGCCCTTAAGTGCTGAGAAAAATTGCTTTGCCAAGGGAAACTTCATAATCAAAATGAGTCTCCCTTGACATTTGACTGCGTTTATTATAAATTTTGTTGAACCGCATTTCGATGCCGGTCCTGACCTGAAAAGAGATGGGTGGGGGGTGGGTTGGGAGGATATAAGAAAGGGTGCAGAAGAACCTCACAAACATATTTCAACCATATTAGAAACAACCATGATAATCACAATTTCAGCAACAACCAGAACTGTCATAGAGTCAGATGTCACTCATCAAAATGAGCAAAAATACAGGAAAAGAAAGAAAATAATTTATTATATATATATATA